>JAKSZP010001763.1:0-76650 GCA_022478985.1 Massospora cicadina
AGCCTTTAGGCTCAGTGCAAGCTCATAAACCTGAATAATGCTGAATAAGCCCACTTTATAATATAGACCTAAATTAATCAGTTCAAATTCTCTGAGAATAAATAAACCCAAGCAACAATGGGTAACTCAACTAGTAAATAATAAGACAATCTATATAACTATATATATTAATTTCACAATTCTCATAATTTTTTAATAAAATATTGTATTATCATTGGAGATAAATAAATGCAATATATTTCAAAGCTTTAGCTAGCCTGGAAGGTAAACTTGAAACTTTCAAATCAACCAAATATTAAACTATTCAGATGTAACTATATACCAACTAACGTCAAAAATACATAGGATTTTCACTTGATACACTTTAAAACTTTTTATTTTAAACAAAAAATTAAATTTTCTGATTCATTATTATATTTTCATCCAAGACTAACATCTGTGCAAAGTTTCAGAATTTTTTTATTGACAATAAGTGTCTGAATTAGCTTGTAATATTTGATTACAGACAGATGTGGCAGTGAGTTAAAGAAGAGTGTGTAAAAAAGCTTTTGGATTGGGTAAGAAGTTTGTATTTAAAAGAATATCAGAAGAAACATTTGGTTAGCACATCTTTTAATCCTGCATCATCTAACTCTTTGACTTTAATATGCCAATGACAATTTTAAACCTTGCAATTGCATATCAGATCAGGGTGCCAGATTATAGTATGCCTTTGATAAAGAGAAGGCTAATCAACTAAAAGCCTACACCAGATTGGAGGTAATCTAATATATATATAAATATATAAGAGTATAAATTAAGGTTTCTCTCAAACTACAAAGGCTAGGAATTTAAAATTTGCATGGCATCTCTGTTCAAAATTTTTAGTTTAGCTAAGAAAGCATTTAGTTTTAGGGTTTTTAGAACTTTTCAATATATAAAAAAGCATTTTAAAATTTACCTTAATATTGATTATTATAAAAATGATTCAATCATGAGAAAGTATCCAAAAAATATATTCTAAGAAACCACCAAACCTGGTTTATAAAATTTGGTATGTATGTGCATCCTGGGAGTCAGAATATCAAGTATGTAAGATTTTTTAAAAATAAATTTTTAGCAACAAAAATTGTAAATATATATATATATGAGGTGGGCTGAAAGGTTTTACTTTCTGCTCAAAAACACTTTTTAGCAAATTTTTAAAACAAAGTTTAATTTACCACTGCCATCTGTCCACATACATTTCCCAATTGATGTCCTCAGGTCTGCCACCTGCTGCCCCAGTGTGGGGTAGTGGTGATCCACTCCCTAGCGTTTTCCATCCTGTGGGGAAGCACATTTGGATGGGTTCAAATATTCTGCCCCACTCTTCTGGCTGATTTGTCCCTCCACAGGACTTAGCGCTCCACCTGGCGTTCATCCACCTGACCTTCCCCATCCTCTCATCCTCCCTTGCTCCAACAATTGATTTTGTCTCCATGTCAACTATGGGCGTTTATTCTTGTATGCAACAAAGCAATAATTAAAATGGCTACCACTGCCTTTGCACCAGCTGGCTTTATTGATTTCCGCCCTTTTAAGGGCTATTTTGATATTGGCTTTCAAATGGAGAAGGATGCTGCAGCAGCAGCAATGACTCCTTTAATTTATAAAAACACACCAATTTCAATCACCTGTACTCATCTCCCTTCTGTAACCACCCTGGTGATGTCATTTGCAAATCTACCTTCCCATCTCCCACCCCAAATTCTGTATGATGCTTTGATGTCAGGGATTTTGGCCTATGGCACTCAGCTCAATCTCATATTCACAGTCCCCTCTGGGGCTGAGCACCTTGCGGCCTCTTGTGCCATTCCCACTATCATCCCACACCATCCCACCATCACCCAACAAATCCCTTATGCGCTCACATCGCTGCAGCACCAGAGCATTTCTATTTGGCATGGGTCAACAATGGACATCAAATTTGTACACTATGTTTTTGAGCTAGACCACTATAAGAAGTCCTGCCCTCATGTCAGTCCTTCTGCTGTTTCTAAACCCTTGTCAGCGGCATCCAAATGGGTTCTTTTATTTCCCCTCCCCCAACGCCCTTGCTTGCAGGGCCAGAACAGGAAAACTGTTCCCTCTAAATCCTCCAGCCATAATCACCCATCTGAATTTTAATCCAACAATTGGAATCAGGCTTGGACCACTGTTTGCTACCAAACAACTTCCTACTTGCCAACCAACACCCATCCTTATTCAGCCTCACCTGAACCTGTTAACCAAAACCCTTGTACCCTATTGGATTAGGTTGATTAATCAGGTGAAATTGTCATGAATGAGGAGGAAAAATCAGGTGAAAGCCCCACAGAGGGCTATGTCTTGTTTGAATTTATAAATTCTAATTTTGACAATCCTCTCCCGCCAAGATGTAATGCCCCTAAAACCAATGCCTCACCTTCCAAAGTGACCACCAGCTTGCCTTAGCAGAAGTGGACTCACCCCATAATCCCCTCTTCACAAAGCAATGGCAAAATCTTTTTATGAACTCTCATTCAGATTACATCTGCCTAACTTCCCCCATATTTCCTAAAGAAGTGTGGGAAGAAATTACCAAGCTGGCCTACACGGCTGACAACACTGCCGCATATGTTTCTAGCCTTATAGCCTTTAACCCAAAAACTAAAATTACAAAGAAAAGTCTTGAAAATTTTGCACTACTTCCAGATGCCTGCCTACAAGCTGAACATCATCTTTCAGAATATGTAGAAGCTATCCTCTAGGCTGATATTATGGATTTTAATCCTTTCATTAGCATCCTCAACCTGCACCATGCTGATGCCTTAACACCCTTGCTCTCAACTTATTTCCACCTCTTTGATAATGTCACTGCTTTTGTCACTGCTGTGCTTGACATAGAGCTGCTTGACCCTCCCTCTCCCTTTGTCATGGTGTGTTAGCAGTTCTCTGCTTCTTTTCTGGTTGGAGGGTTTATTTTGGTTTTGTTTTGTCGCCCATTTGTTTTGGGCTTTATTGCTTTGTATCAGTAATGTCCATCCACTGGTCAGCGGGACTAAAATAAATTTAAAATTTATATGAGGTGGGCTGACCTCAGGATAGATATACCATGTGGCATTTTTTAGTCACTGCTGGTTTTGAACCTGTGTCAAACAAAACCTGACTAGAGTGGAAGTAGAAATTACCTTGCCTAACTAACTACCCCTATATAAATAAATAATATAAAAATTATATTCCATAATAAAATACTTATTTATATGGAATTTGGTATGTGTATGCTCCTTGGTTATTAGGTTCTCAGGTAAGTAAGGGATTTTTAAATTTCAAAATGTAACTACAAAATTTTAAACAAAACTGTAAATCTATATTAGTAAAAGCAAGTCTTTGCATTCATGTATGCAATGCCCAACCAAAATTACATCATGCAAAGCTTTGTAACTTTTAACATAAGTAAATGGGAGGGTGTTTTTTGCACTTCAAAGCCAGATTCTTAATTTTGATATATAATAAAAAGCTTTATTTGTATAGAGTGTAAACTATATTAATCTTAATAGTAATTTGTAACAATCAGTCATTTAATGATTGTTTGTTACATTTAGCTTGGGTTCAGATTTTTCCAAATCCTGAGTTAATTCATTTATAAGATCTTTAAGTTTTGGTCAGGTTTAGGCATTGGGTTGTGCCTCACCCAAACTATTGATTAAGCATGCAAGAGCTTAATCAAAGGGTTGGGTGAGGTCCCAGAAGGGTGACCTTAAAGGTCAAGCTCATGGTGTTCCAAACTTCATTTGGAATTCTTCTTCTGGAGTTTCCACCACAATCTATGCTACTCCTGTGGCTTTGAGGTCACCCTTACCTTGTCTTATGCATATTGAGGCGCTGAATTATCAGGATCTTATCAAAGGTGGCACTTTTATTCAATATTATGTAAATTAAGGTTAATTCTGGGGTTTGCAACCTCACTTATTTATTTCATCATTTCCCTAGTTTTTTTATGACTTTGAAAAAAGGATAAGGTTTTCAATTTGACATATATGTATGTTTTTTCTATGTTTGTTTGCACATAACTCTGAAAATACTGGAACAATTTGGATGATCATGTTCAAAGAGAGGATGCTTTAACTTAGGTCCCATTTACTTTTGTAAGTATTGGTCCAATATCTGATCATTAATTTATTAATAATATTAAAATGGATCATAAGCAATGGATAATTGTGGGACTAATACAACTTTAATTGAACTTAATTCCAGCATTGGTGAAGTGATAGCTTTGAAGCAACTTTCAACATAATATATATCTATAGCTGAGGTATGTTTAAAATACAGACAAGTATGAGATCATAGTGGGATGAGTTTAATCCATCATAGATGGCTATCATTTTTGCATAATTTGGCCAATAAACTCATCTAAACTTAATAAAATAAACCATTTTAGATAGCAATCAGTAATTTACCATATATTGTTTAATAAAATCAACTAAATTTTATATAATGAATTACTTTAGATATCAATCAGTAAATTTAGCATACATTGACCAATAAAATCCCCTAAATTTAATAAAATGAATTATTGCAGATGGCAATCATTAAATTTAGTATAATTTGACCACTAAAATTGACTAATTTGTTAAGATAAATTATTAGTATATTTTTTATTAGATACTATATATAATATATATACAAGAGTTTTATATTTATAGAAAAATAATAAGGGGTCAAAAAGGATATATAGAGATAGTAATTTTAATAAAATTAGGAAAAAGACACTTTAAAAATGTGCTATTTTTTGGGAGGGAAGAACTGGGGGCAATACCATCTAGTACTAAAAAAAGAACTGGGGGCAAAGTTTTTTTTTTGGAAAAAAACCCTTGTTAATTTTTTTTGGGGAAAAAAGAACCTCCTTTAAAAAAACTAAAAAGTATGAAATAATTGAGAAATTATGAATCCTCAAAAACCCTTTTTAAGTCAAAGCCATCTTTAAACATGACCTATAGAATTTTGCTTATAAATACAAACTAAAGCTTATTATTGGATTGGGTCCAAGTGTAAATCTATGCTACTTAGAATATACAGTTTTACTTACATACTATAAATGGCTATTATAAGTTAGTTTAAAATATGGCGACAACTTCAAAAAGGGTTTTAATGAGGATTCATAATTTTTCAGTTATTTTATACTAATTTAGTGCCTTTTTTAAAGGAGGTTCTTTTTCCAAAAAATTTAATTTTTCACTAATTTAGAGTAATTGTCTGACCTTGTGCTGGATATTCCTCTAATGTCAAAGATTGATGTTAAATTGAAGGCAAGATGAAAATCAGGAATGGGAGTTTCCCAACCATGACATAATTTCTGAACTAAATGTGCATTCTGCATGCCACCAAAACCCAGTTTGGCTGGCCTAAGTGGTCACATCAGGTACTAGTTTTCAAGTAACCAGCACCTGTGAGAGCCAGTGACTGATGGTCAACCCTGAATCTGAGGTAGTTGCAGTGCAAAAATCTAAGTTTGGCTCCTAATCACCAGGGATTCAGTTGCACTGAAGGGACCTGTCCCAGCAGGGATCCCTCACCAATGGACAGTCCATCTGGAAAGGGGACAGCATCCAACTGCGCTGGTCTGTGAGCCCCTCCCACACTTAAGTTGGAGAAAGCACCTTCCTGATCAGGATGGAAAGACTGTCACCAGCTGGAGTGTGGGAGGGGGGCGCACCACAGACAAGTGCTGAGAGTGCTTCCTCATGCTGGATGAGCTGATTCCAACAACCCAGTCCCAATTCTCCCTTGCTGTTTATCTTTCCTGGGAGGGCCCAGAATTTCTCCAGGCTAATTTTCCTGGGGCTCAAGGTAACTTACCCCAGGAATCCCTCATGGTGGTGGCCTCCCACTGTGGGGCCTCTCTTTGGGGAGGGGCCCTTCTTTTTCAGGGGGCGATATAACAATCAGTTTCAATCAATAGTTACATTTTGGCTCAGGTGTAAGGAGAGTGTCTATAACTCTCCAATTCCCAATGTGGCAGTGCTTGGTGCACAGGCCCAACACTGAGAAACTAGCCGTTAGTGCCAGAGGGATTAGAGCCCAGCAGAGGGTGCTGGAGCAATGACCGCTGAGGCATAGTATTGTGAATTTTATAATAAAATCCCATAGAAGGGCGACGCGGTGCACATATTGGACAGGTTTAGGCAGCCCAGGTTGGAGGGATCCTGGGTGGACAAACATTGCACAAGGGAGAGCATAATGGTTCTTGCAATAGCAAGTGGAACAGAACGTGAGACCTCCTTGAAGAGGTTTGTGCACAGGAGCATTCAGAATATCATAAAATAAAAATGACTTAAAACAGTGGATAGGTTTATTTGGGAAGTCGACCAACAAGGAATGTTGGTTAGGAGAAAATGTATTTAAGCTTGGATGGGGAAATTGGGGTTATGCCGCAGTGGGCCCAAGCAGCAACTCGCCAATAGGGTGATACTTCCATCCAAGTTAGTAAAATAGGCTGAAACTGACTTCACTTGAGTTATCAACTGAAGTTGGATTCAACCCAAGAGCGTTAATTCATAGCAGGAATGGGTTTTAAACCCTTGTTCTGAAACTAAGCAAACTGAACCATCCGCCTTAATTTGGTAGATAGTTAGTTTTTAACGCTTGGGCTGCCATCAGGGGCTGGCATTTGGCGCACCACTGGTCCCAACCTGGGCATATTTCGCCCAGACCCAGAGTTGGTCCAGGGTGTTCTTCAGGTCAGAAAGGGCCTGAAACTTCACCTTCTGAGCCTCCAGGCTCCCAGCCTTGTCTTTGGGGTTGATCCCCACTATTATGTCATTTGACCATGACATCACCCTCTCCTCCCAACGGGCCTCAACCCCCCTCCAGGGGCTTGAGCCAGGGAAAAGTTCTTATGGGTGGGGGCCAACTTCATGGCTTCGATGGTCAGTTGGGATTGGGATCTGGCAGCTTGGGGAAACCGCTGGTGGAAGGCATTAATCAGATCTTGGGCATGCACACAGTCGCATGCTGGAACCCAACTGTTTTTGGCAGCATCAAAGCCCTTCCATGATACCAGGTATTCAAGTCTTTGTTTAACACGGCGGGAGGCAACTATCTCATCCACCTCCCACTCAGGCTCCCCATCCAAGAGATAGGCCTCAAAATCTCTGGTGGGGGGCCCTCAAACAACATGAGTTTGCTCTCATGGAACACTGAGAAGATCTGAAATGATGAGGGAAGATCCAGCTGGTATGAGGCATGGCCCACCTTTCTAACAACACGGTAAGGTCCAATCCTCTTAGGGCCCAGCTTCTTTCAAGGCTGCTTGATAGGGATGTTGCGAGCATCAAGCATCACGAGATCCCCTTCCTTGTATGAAGGACCTACTCGGCGCTTCCCATCAACATTCTCCCTATACACCTGCATTGCCGCCTCCAAGCTTGTGGAAACCCCCTGGTGGACCTTCTTGATAGTCTTGGCAAAGTCCACCACCGCTTCAACCTTTGACCCACAGCTGAGATCCATGTTAAAGGCGGGGTTAAAGACATGGCTGGCGAAAAATGGGGAACAGCCAATCAAAGAGTGCAAGGTATTGTTGTAGCTGAATTGGGCCATGGGAAGGTGAGAAGCCCAATCTGAATGATCTGCAGCAGTGTAACACCGCAGAAACTGTTCCAAGAACTGGTTCACTCGTTCAGTCTGCCCATCTGATTGGGGATGATAGGCAGTTGAATGGCAAGGATGAATCTGAAGAGTTTTAAACAACTCTTCCCAAAACATGGAGGTAAACTGTGGGCCTCAGTCGCTGATGATTTCTTGGGGAACCCCATGTAGCGCAAACACATGGGCAACGAAAAGCCTAGCCATCTCAGCTGCGGTTATGGTGGTTCTGCAAGGAATAAAGTGGGCAAACTTTGTGAACTGGTCCACCACTACCATGATGGCATCATAACCATCTGAGACTGGTAACTCCACAATGAAATCAACTGAGATGGAAGTCCAGGGCCCATCAGCCTTTTGGACTGGTACCAACAACCCTGCTAAAGGTTGACGATTAGGTTTCATCTGGTTGCATACCAGGCACTCCTTGCAATAACGGCCCACCTGAGCTGGCAAGCCCTTCCAGTTGTATGTGCGACGTATCAACTCCAAGGTCTTTGCTTTCCCCAGATGACCAATGGTGATTCCATCATGATGGTCCCAAATGATGTCCAGGCGCAGTGGTCCAGCAGGTACCCAAAGGCGCCCCTGGAACCACATCATCTCATCCTTTATGTGATAGCCTCTGGATAGATCCTCTTGATTTGACGCGCTCTTTGCAAGGACCATGGCATATTCGCCTGACAGAGGCTGAGAGAGGACGACCTTTCTGAACATACCATATTCCTCCGCGTTATCCAGAGGTGCAAGCGCTGGCCCGTTAGCCAGGGGAGAGGGAAGCAACGACATAATTTTACTTGGAGGGATCATAACCTGGGTGTTGTGCACCTCTACCTCCTTGGGGTCAGGGGCTAAAGCAGGGTTGCGGCTCAAAGCATCCGCCAAACCATTATCCTTGCCCTTGGTGAACTCATATGTGAATGCAAATTGGGCAAGGGTCTCATGCCAATGGGTCTGCCGTGGGGTTAGGACATGGGGCGCGCGATAGTACAGCAAGGCACGGTGGTCTGTACGTACATGGAATGGTTGGGTAGAGCCATGCAAGTGGTGACGCCAATAAGTCAACGCCTCCACCACTGCTAGTAACTCCTTGTCATAAATGGCGTAATTCAACTCTGGCAAAGACATCTTCCTAGAAAAATATCCCACCGGATGCTCTATCCCATCTTCGCCTACTTGTAACAAGGCGGCCGCTATGGCGAAGTTGGAGGCATCAGTTGACACAATGAACTCCTTGGAAGGGTTGACATGGCGAAGAACAGTCATTGACAACAGGGTGCACTTCACTGCTTGGAAAGCATCCTCCAAAGTGGGGGACCACTGAAGCACCTTGGCACCGCTAGCCTTGTATAGGGAGCTGCCACCTCAGACAGATTGGGAGTGAACTTCTTGAGGAACGTGCACGTCCCCAAAAGCTTCTTAATTCCTTAACTGAGGTGGGGGTAGGCCACTCATGAATCGCCTTCTCCTTGTCTGGAGTTATCATGTGTCCTTGGTCGAACACAACGTTGCCCAGAAACGTGACCTGGGACTTAAAGAACTCGCACTTTGATATTTTCAACGTAAGGCTGGCTGCCTTTAACCGCTCCACCACCTGCTGAAGGTGACCTGCATGGGATTCCTGATCAGGGGAAAACACCAGGATATCATCCATGTAAGCGACCGCGCATACCCCTAACAGGTCCCCCAACGCTGCATCAATGCGGCGTTGGAAGATAGCAGGAGCATTCTTAAGCCCAAAGGGCATGACCCAAAACTGGAAGATCCCTTTTTGGGTACAGAATGCGGTCAACCACTCTTGTCCCTTTTTAATCCAAATCTGATTGAACGCGTTGAGGCAATCCAACTTGGAGAAGACCTTCGCCTTCTCCACATAACGTGCAATCTGCGAATCCAAAGGGATGGGATGGAGGTCTGGTACAGTAACGTTGTTAAGGTTACCATAGTCTACGCATGGGTGTAAGGTACCATCAGACTTCTCCACGAAGAGTAAGGGGGAGCATACAGGGGAGGTACGCTGAAAAATCGCACCCTTGGCTAACTGTTCTTTCACCCACACATCCAACGCCTCTTCCTCCCGGACAGTTAAAGGGTAAATAGGAGAAGAGATATGCACTAGATCCACCGTGAGCTTGAAGTCACAATCAAACTCAGAGTGCTCAGGGAGTGCGTTGGCAGATGCTGCATCAAAAGAGGATTCCAAACCCTCCAAGCAAGAAGGTATAGGGATTTCCACTGAGGGCTTCTGCATTGAGGCAAGGATACAAGGGATATGGTGGGGCCAGTGGGGCAAGTCGCCTGGGGCGTTTTCTTTGGACAAAGGCACAACAAATGTGCGACCATTCTTCATGGTGAGAGACAAGGTATTCTCCTTCAGGTTAGTTCTTACGTCAAACTTCCGCCACCATTCCACACCCAAAATGATAGGGAACAGGAGGTTTTTGATCGCACTGAAGTGATCAGACAAGTGGTACTTGCCAACCTGATAATCCACTGTTCCAATGATCTTCAGAGTGGGAATACCTTGGGACGCCCCTCCTCTAACCACATCACCTGGCAAGTAACTCAGCCCAAGGTAGTCGGCTAAGTACTGGTCCATATAGTTTCCAGTAGCGCCAGTATCCACCAAAATAGTAGTGGTAAGTTTCCCTAAAGGCGAGGAGAGGGTGGCAGTCAATAGAAAATACCCAGAATGGTCTTTATTTATGGAAGATAATGACAACACTTCACCAAAGTTCTCATCATCTAGCTCAAGCCTGCACACAGAATGGGTTTGGGAATCAAAAAAAGGGGGTGGGATATTTGGCCACTCTTAATACTGAGGCCACATACCCCACCATGCCTTCTGCAGGTGCATATACTTGATTATATCTGAAACGAAGTTCCTTCTCCACCTCCTGAGTGCCCCAGATCATGGTAGAGGTCAACCGTGGGTTCTCAGGGGTAATTTGATACACAGAAATAGAGTCCTCATCCAAGCCATATGACCAAATAAAAGGTTCAGAGATAGAGGCCAGGGTTTCATTATAAAATGCAGTTTTAGATGCAAATGACCCTATCCCTGAAACTGTGATGGAATGCCCAACGTTATCCAAGGCCAACACCACCAGGCCCATCTGCGCTGATTCCGCTGGCATTGTCTGAATGCGCTGGTGATGGAAAATTCGTTTCTTGGAATGAAATTTAGTAATTTTGGTGGAAAGTTGGGGAATCACAACTTTCAGACATCGAAGTGTCTGACTCCACCAGGTACAAACATGAAGGGTGGATACTTTCCAGTTGGAGGCAACCAAAATAACGCCGAGTTGCTCCAACCTTCAGGAAAATGAGGAAACAGTGGTGCAGCTAATGACAGCTGGAGCCCACAGCTGATGGCCACTGTTTCCACTTTGGAAAAGTTCCACGCGGAAAAAGTTTGTGCACATAAGAAAAGGTGGTTGGTCAACTAATGTAAGGAGAGTGTCTATAACTCTCCAGTTCCCAGCGTGGCGGTGCTTGGTGCACAGGCCCAACACCAGGGAACTAGCCGTTAGTGCCAGAGGGATTAGAGCCCAGCAGAGGGTGCTGGAGCAATAACCGCTGAGGCATAATATTGTGAATTTTATAATAAAATCCCATAGAAGGGTGACGCGGTGCACATATTGGATGGGTTTAGGCAGCCCAGGTTGGAGGGATCCTGGGTGGACAAACGGTGCACAAGGGGAGAGCATAATGGTACTTGCAATAGCAAGTGGAATGGAACGTGAGACCTCCTTGAAGAGGTTTGTGCACAGGAGCATTCAGAATATCATAAAATAAAAATGACTTAAAACAGTGGATAGGTTTATTTGGGAAGTTGACCAACAAGGAATGTTGGTCAGGGGAAAATGTATTTAAGCTCAGATGGGGAAATTGGGGTTATGCCGCAGTGGGCCCAAGCAGCGACTCGCCAATAGGGCGATACTTCCATCCAAGTTAGTAAAATAGGCTGAAACTGACTTCACTTGAGTTATTGACTGAAGTTGGATTCAACCCAAGCGCGTTATTTCATAGCAGGAATGGGTTTTGAACCCTTGTTCTGAAACTAAGCAAACTGAACCATCCGCCTTAATTTGGTAGATAGTTAGTTTTAACGCTTGGGCTGCCATCAGGGGCTGGGCATTTGGCGCACCACTGGTCCCAACCTGGGCATATTTTGCCCAGACCCAGCGTTGGTCCAGGGTGTTCTTCAGGTCAGGAAGGGCCTGCAACTTCACCTTCTGGGCCTCCAGGCGCCCAGCCTTGTCTTTGGGGTTGATCCCCACTATTATGTCATGTTCACATGAGGCTACTCCTGTGGCTTTGAGGTCACCCTTACCTTGTTTTATGGTGGATTGAGTTGCCAAATTATTGGGATTTGCTAAAGGGCAGTATTATTTGATATTATACAAAATATAGTTAATTCATAAGTTTGCAACCTCGCTTACCTAATTTATCTTTTTCCTCAATTTTAAGTTTTCATAATTTAGAAGTAATTGTCCGACCTCATGCTGGATATTCCTCTGATGTCAAAGATTGATGCTGAATTGAAGGCAAGATGGCAATCAAGAACTGGTAGTTTACTAACTGTGACATAATTGATATTGTTGCAGCTAAGCAGTTTGATATTCAGTTGATTCATAAGTTTTATTAGATTTCTAAGAGGTGGTGGTTTTGGGTTGATTAAACAGGTTTAACTGGTTTGGATGAGTGGTTAGTAGCTTTTGTTTATAAATAGGCTTGATTATTCCTAACTTATTGATGACTATTTACCAATTAAAAACCAATTAAATTGTTTAGTGTCATCTGGTAAAATTTAACCCTTAAGCAACACTGGGTAATTGTCCTATCAAAAAACCAAGTTGAGAGTAATAGATAAAAAAAATTTAAGTTTTCAACTAGCCTAATTAAATTAGACATCTGAGCTTCATGCTTTAACAATAAAGGTATGAACTTATTAAATAATGTACAATCAATTCTGGGTAAATTTGCTATCAATTTATATCTTAACTAGCAGTTTAAATTTATAACATGGACAACGACATGCTACCTGCTAGTATAATTATAACATGCTAGTTGACAATGATCTTTCTTAATAAATTTTAAATTTTTTTGACTGATTTGATTTCTAACTTAACATGGAGGTAGTGTTTCAGTCATCAATATCTTAACTGCTTACTTGAAGCTATTCAACTTATATCAAATTAATAAATAATACTTACCACTTGGACAAAACCATTGAACCTAGCTTTTTTTAAAGTGTAGCTAGTGTTTCAGTCATCAAAATACCAACCACTTAGCTAAAATTTTTATTTGAGTAAAGCCAACCTGGGGACAGACATCAACAAAAGAAAGAAAACATTGACATGAAACCTGAGCATGGTCAAACCCATCAAAGAAAGTTTTTTCATCTCCAGATGAGAAACAGATTTTTCTGATTATGTCATGGTTAAGGTTTTACTGTCTTTAGAACTACTAACTGCTAATAGCACCCTTTGGGTGGCACCCCAATTAATGTGCAAAGGACATGAATCAAATCTGAAACCTTCAGGTTAGTAAAAGATTGCTTTACCAACTCACCTTCCACCCCCTTAAACTGCCTAGCTAAAATTCTACTTATTAGATCATTTACTAATAAAAAACACTTAGACTAATCCATTGAACCTAATTTTAGTTTATAATTTAATTTATTGTGGGGAAGGCCGACCATGGGATGGACACTTCCGAATATGACTCAGATGAGACAAAACTTAGTACCAGGGGAGGCAACCCAGAGAAGCGATGCTATCTCTTGTTGCCAGCGGGAACGCCATTTATGGGAAGGGGAGGGAACGTGTGTAGGGGACGTAGCCACTATTGAGCACATGTGGAGGAAGGGGTCTGATTTGATGAACCAGACTGGGAACCAGGAGGAGACCAGCTGTCAGCGATGCGGTGGGAGATATCCAAACATCCACGCTTGAAAGTGATCCACCAAATGAGACTGAAATCTGTGGACAGCTTCAGGGAGGGTGGGGATGGATCCAGCGATGGCATCCAAGACAATCGTGTGGATAGTCCACATGGCGATTGCAACCACCAGAGCATGGAGGGAGGGTGGGAGGGGGGAGGCCATTGATGAAGCAAACATGTCTCTTGACAGACTGAAGGGATGTGTTTGATCCTGGCCTAGTAGACGTTGGACTTCGCGCCATTTTACTTTAGAGGTGGGGCACTTCTCCAGGCGGTGAAACAGCGTTCCATACTGGCCACACACGACACAGGATGAGTGTAAAGCATTAGAGCGCTCAGCTGTATGATACACCCGCCTCAGACAGCGCCACACATGGGAGCGGACTTGAGGCTGCAACAGAGGATGGTGTGCGTATTTCCAGATAGTCTTTTGGGTCTCAGTGGAATAAGGGATGTCCATCATGTCCAGGTAGTCCACCCTGGATAGGACTTGGGGTCAAATGGGGATCACGCCATCATGGATGGGTAGCCCCTGTACCTCTTGTGTGAACTGAGGAGAGGGGCGGCCTCTTCAGGTTGTATGTCCACTAATACAAATTATCCACTCTGCGCTTCGCATGGAGAGTAGGATTCGTTTGTAGTGGGTTTTGGTCCCATGAGGACCTGTGGCCGATGTGTGTGATGCAAGGTACTTCATCAGGAAGTGGGGGTTCGATGGATTGTTGAGGCCCAAGGCTTGGGAGAAGCTGGAGTGGGCCACACGGGACCAGTGTTGGGATGGGAGTGTAGGAGCAGTGACGGCCGCAATCCAGGTGCCCAGGATCTTGGCGGCATGGGCTTTGAGGTCAAGTAGGCCCATACCACCATGATGATGAGGGCCAAACATGACCTCTAGCCGTACTGGTGGAGGGCGGCCTGACCAAAGCCAACCTTGTAGCAAAGCATACAGGGATTTGAAGAAGCTTATGGAGAAGGGGATGGCGTGGGCTCCAAACCAGACTTTGGATAGGAGCATAGAGTTGGCAAGAACAACCCTGCCAGTGAGGGTAGTAGGGTGGGCTCTGAGAGATGTGATTCGCTTCGTCACGTTGTCCAGTATATGGCACTCCATTACTGCTGACGCGTATCCACCTGCCTCCAACCACACGCCCAGATGGCGTACCGGTCTATGGTAGGTCGTGGCACAAAGGGGAGCACCAGTGGAGCGGTGTGTTTTGAGTTAGTAAGGCGTGGACGTGGCGAGCAGATGGGCTGGGTTGGGAACTACTTGCTGGGGCCCAGCAGTTCTGAAACTGACCAAGGAGGATGATTTCAGTTTTGGAGGCGTTCAGTGCCGCGTTGCTTACCCGGGAATATTCCTGGATGAGGGCTTCAAGCGCGCGTGCATCTTTGTTATTAGACACCCCCACCACGCAATCATCTGCAAATGCCATCATCTTGACTGGGTTTGGCCTGGCACATGGACCCCAGTGAGTTGGGCATTCACATTTCGCAGTAGTGGTCAAGGCTGAAGTTGTATAAGAGTGGGCTCAGGGGGTCCTCTTGTCGCAGGCCCCTTTGAGGATGGACTACTTCTGTTAGGAAACCTGGGCCGCGCACTGCCATTGTTGCAGATTCCGTGAGCAGCATCACCCAGTTAATGAAGCAGGGAGGTAGGCGGAATTGTTGGAGGCAGGCCCTAAGGTATTCCCAGTTTACTCTATCATAGGCCTTTTGTTGGTCCAAGAATACAAGTGCCCCAGAGGCTGTGGACTGACACACATTAGCCACAGAGTGCACATTATCCCAAATCGACCTTCTGGGGATGAAACTGAATTGTTCTGGGGAGATGGTGGCAGATGCTACAGTCCCTAAACGGTTAGCCATGATTTTTGTTAAATCTTTGGTGTCTGTGTTTGTTAGAGAAATGGGGCGCCAGTTGGCTAAGTCTAACCTATCCCCTTTCTTGAAGAGTGTGACTGTAAAGGCCTCATGTCCTCCTGGTAGGAGGCGCATTTCCAACAGGCTTTGGTTGAGTGAGGCTAGCAGCAATGGGGATATATATTTAAAATATTTTTTGTAGAACTCATATGGAATGCCATCTGGGCCTGGGCATTTTCAGTTTGGCGCACCGCAAATGGTAGTCCATAATTCATTCGGAGTAATTAAATTCATAATTTCCGGGTATCAGAAAATGGTGCAGATATGAGCTCTGTCAAGAAATTCTGCCATTTCGGCCAGCTGAATTGGTTCAGCTCAGTATAACTTGGAGTAATATCTTTGCGTTTCGATTGCCACTTCAGCTGGTGTGTCCACAATAGAATTATCTGATCTTTGCACCTGTGTGCAGGCCATGCTCTGGCATGGTGCAAAATTTTTTTGAAGAAGTATGCAGTGCACTTGTCGCCTTTAGTGATGTGTGTGGCCCTGTATTAGACACAAACCCAATGTTTGTGTTGCCTTTCAAGTGCGTTGAGGTGGGCGGCTGCCTCTGCCCACTTCTGGCCCCATGCAGGGCTATATCCTGAGGCTAGAATGTTGGACTCCAAGTGGGCCAATTCCACCAGCGCGCGATATAACTGCTGATGTGGCTCGTGAGCGTCTGGATGAGAGATGGCGATAGTGGCGGATGGTGTCTTCTTTGAAAGTTGCCCATGTGGAAATGGGGTCCGCGCAAAATGGTACAACAAACAATTTTGCCAAAGTTGCCTCTTCCACCCATGTGGAAAATCCTGGTGACGCGAGCTCTGGGGGATGGATTTTGCACCAATGTGGGGCCTTTGCAATTGTGATGGGTAAGTGGTATATTATCATGACCAGTCAGTGGTCAGAGAATTCCATTTTCATTGTTTTGAAGTGGGAGATGTGGGGTTGGAATTTCGCCAGCACTAGAATAAGGTCAATGCGGGTCATGGACCTTTTTTGGCCGTTGTGGATGTGGGGATGCATCATGTTTTCAAGCAGTGGGGCATGTCACGGCAGCGCATCCATTAACCCAAGGGTGGCTTTTAGAACGCGTAGTTCTACATGACCCTGTGGGGCGTGGGGTGAGGGCGGCCACCGGTCCGTTGGTGAGGTTAGCCAACAGTTCATGTCACCAATAAGGAAAGAATTGGGGGTAGCGGGAGGGTTTTGACCAATGAGAAAAATTCCTGACGTTCTTGTGCACCGTTTGGGGTGTAAATGTTGATTGTGTGTGCAACATCAGCCCATGAGAAGGTGACAATGAGCACTCAGCCATTTAGGAATGTTTCTGAAGATATAAATTTGAAAAAATTGTTTTTCCAAATTAGCACCCCACAGTGCTTTGACCAAAAGGATAGGGATGGTAGGAGCATTGTTTTCCAAGCTTCCTCGGAACCTTGTGGACAGTGGGTTTCCTGGATGGCCAGGATATCCACGGGTAAATTGTGTTGTAAAAAACTCAGTTTCCTAGCCCAGGACAGGGAGGCCTTGAGTCTGGCAATATTCAACGTCTCTATGGTGAAGGTTTCCCCCATCGCACCTTAGGTGCGAGGGGTGGGCCCCCGGGCCCACCAGCCTCTTCCAGGTCCCCACGGGCTTTCACAGCAGCGCGGGTATTAGTAGCAACGCTATTGGGATTTTTGTTAATTTTTGCAGAAAGAGTTGTGCTGGCTTTGGCCTTCGCTTTTTGTTTTCCCAACGTCGGACGAATTTTTTGCGGTGCGGATAAGTTTGGTGCACCGTCGAGTGGGGCAAAAATTTTTTTTCAGTTGGGATAGGTCCCAAGTCAGTTTTGACTGGGGCTTGGGTGCAGCGATTGGGTGAGATCGAATCTCCCATCAGATCCTCAGATTGAGTGGCCCATTCAGCATGGGCCTCCCAATCTGATTGGGGATGGATTCCCAAGTTGCTTCCACCACGAAGGTCTCCATGTCCTCCTGGCGTTGTGAGTGTGGGATAGTGGTGGTGGCCTTGGCCGCTTCCTTGGCCACAGTCCTATGGGCCTGCTTGGCCTTCTTCTGCTCCTGTGGGGAGATGGGATTTACCAATAGGTAGCAGCCTTGTGCTCCCCACGGGAAAGCCTCCTTGGTGCTTGCAGTTGGTTTGTAGTGCGCCTCTCCGCTGGCCATGGCCACCGAGGGGTGCTCTTGGAATGTGACGCCCTCTTTGATGGGGCATGCATGCGCCTTATGGCCAAACGTGTCATAGTGGGTGCAAATGGGGGGCGCGCTGTCCACGGTTACCCAGAATGGGTGGGTGGTGTGCCCTGCGAGATCAATAAAGGTGGAGTGCGGGATCTGGGTTAGGTCCTCCATGATCTCCTCGGTTGGGGTCAGAACTGCAATGGCTTTGCTGGTGCACAGGTGTGGCATCAGTATGAAACGTTGCATTTCAAAAGATTGTATTTCACCATATATGGTGAGACCATCTTTCAGGTGTTGCTCCAAAATGTCACGTTTTACCGTAGTAGGCAAAAAGTCAAACATGAGGAAAATTTGGTTTGATTTTGTCCATCTGGTGCGTTTAGTTTCAATGACCCATTGCCCTTCGGGGAGGTCAACCACTATGCGCACTGCTGCAGCCTCATCTGCTGCTATTTTGCTTTCAAAACCTAGGTCCAGCCAACTGCACAACATGGAGTGAGGTGCAACGTACACCGCGGTTGGGAAAATTTTGTGTACATCTTCACAAAATTTTTCCCATAGGGCTATTTTTTGGATGTCCAGATACACACGGACTCTGAGTTCCACCAACGAAAGTGGCTGGAAATGTGGCGTGTTGATGTACTGGTTGCATCATGCTTGCCATGCAAGTATCTCTGGGGAAATTGTGACCGCCAGTTTTTTTAGGTTTTTTTCTATTCTGCCAGATTCTACGGGGCGTTTTCAAACATTAGAGGCCGCGGGCCTTCTGCCTGCTCCTCTTGCCTTGCTTGCCCAACTGCTCCCAGACATGGGTGCAGACTAATCCCCTCTATGAGATTATCAAACTAGATTTAGTCTTGAATTGAATGGGTTGCAAAAGTGTTTGCAACGAGAAAGAAAAGTTTTTCCCATTGAACCTAATTTTATAAGATCTAATTAATATACAAATTCCCAGAATGTAAGGGCTAACGTTATGCCCACCATCATATAATAAATAATTACTAAACTTTTTCAATTGATTTTAAACCTTTCTAGTTGATTTGACTGATTTATTTGAATCTACCAATTTCTATAGAAATATAATCATTTTGGGTATATGTGTATAAATGTATATATATGTATATATATGTGTCACATTACCTCCTAAACTATTGCACCAAAAACAAATAAATTGACATATAGATATTTTTATGAAGTAAAAATTGATATAGGTAGATTTAAGATTTTAATATAATAGGAAAAGATCAAAAAAATAAAAATGATGTATCTTATTAAGGGAATAAGCATGTAACTTTTCTGAGCAATTTAGGATTTTTTAGGCTAACTTGACAGGCTCAATAGTTTTGCCAAATAGTTTATTTTTTATTTAGGCTAACTTGACAGGCTCAATAGTTTTACTAAATTTTTTATTTTTTATTTAGGTAATTTGATAGGCTCAAGGGATTTGCCAAGTGGTTTAGTGATTGTATAGATATTTAATAGGCTCAGTAGTTTCAGCTATGTAATTGATTTGGTCAATTTGATATGTTCATTTCAGAGATTTTGGCAAGCAGTTCATGATTTTTTATTAATAGGTTCAGTGATTTAAATTGAGCATTTGATGGTTAACCAGTTGATTCAATAGGTTTAATGGTTTTTCAATTGGTTTGGTGGCTAATTAGGTAATTTTGATAGGCAAATGGTTTAGCTACATGTGTATGATTTTATTGAAAGTAGGGTTAATGGTTTTAGCTAAATGATTGGCGATGATTTGGCCAATTTAAAAGGTCATAAATAATATGTTTTGAGGTAGTGTATCAGACATTGGTATCCTAGTTTCTTAGTCAAAACCATTGAGCCTATCAATTCAACAAAAAAAACACAAAATGCATAAGTGAAAACATTAAACTTAGAAAAACAACTAAATAACCCCAAACTGAGCCAAAAAAATAAAAATGCTTACCACTCAGGCATAATTTGAGTTTGCAGCTAGTTTAAATATAACTTGATTATAAAGCAAAAAACATAAAACTGAGGTTTTTATGTAATTGTTTTAGATTTATTAACGTCTTTCTTTGTATCTAAAATCTATCTCTAAGTTGTTTTACATTGAGTAGATATTATTTTATCTAGAGCTATTATAATTAGTTACTCAAAAAATATTATAGTATAAGTTATCAATTAAAAATTTATATATAGCTATAGATAAGTTAAAAGTTGTTAATTTTATTTTTAGTCAAAGTATAAATCTTTGCATATTTAGATAGTAGATTGTCAAGGGAAATAATACATCATGTCATCTTGCACCCAATGAATGGGAAACATTTGTGGGAAACCAGCTCAACTATGCTCGCTGGTGCTTTTGCCAGCTGGTTTCCACAAATATATTTGGTAAAATAAAGATTTAAATAAAAGCGCTAATAAAAATTGGATTTTAAGGTTTTTATTAAGCGTGCTATAAAGAGGAAAAATGATACTCCTCGACCTCAACTATCTGGTACTCAAAGTAATTTTGAAGGCTGAGAGGGAATTTGAGAATATGTTTGGAATAGCCTGCATGAGTCCAAATTAGGAAATATGCAGGAACAACGTATCATAGTTCAGGAACTTGCATCAGGGAAGCAGAACAAAGGAAGTGGAATTCTGATTGGCCCAAATGTACCTATGAGGTAACGTTTTTATAAATTTGAGCCAATCACTTCCCAAGGAATTTCTTGCACCTTAGGGGACCCCCACCAATCCTATAAAAAGGGGAGGGTCCCTGCGCAGGTGCATTGAAGGACTTTGTTGGGGTCAGGGGAGTGCCTTCCAATGATTCCCCCGAGGTCTGTGGTGTGGTTGGAGAAATATGACCCACTGATTTTACTACTGTCTGTATGGGTTTCAAACTGGTGATTCCCCAATTAATGGGGTTCCACTGAGAATCAGCCAGGGACTTTTGGCTGATTTCCTCAACTTTTTTATTAAA
The DNA here is from genome assembly GCA_022478985.1 of Massospora cicadina. Classification (NCBI taxonomy): domain Eukaryota; kingdom Fungi; phylum Entomophthoromycota; class Entomophthoromycetes; order Entomophthorales; family Entomophthoraceae; genus Massospora; species Massospora cicadina. The sequence continues at coordinate 20,611 of JAKSZP010001763.1, forward strand.
AATTTTAATAAATGAGCTCTTAATGACATCAGAATATTGCAAATGGCTGACATTTCCCTTTTTGGCAGAACTTGACTTACAGCATTATTATCTTTAGTATGCAAAGGTAAATGTCTGACAATATTGTCAATTAGCCCAAGTAGCAATATACAACAGGAAGACACTTCCTAGGAGAATCAACTTTCCTTATTTCATGGCAACCAACAAAGAATGCTGGAAACGTCCTATAAAAGGAGTTAAACATTTTGAGAAGTATAATTTATTTTAGGGAAGAAAATAACAAGTAGGTAAGAAACAAAAAAGGGGAATTAATCTCTTATCCTACTTCTAATAGGGTGGATTAATTCCTAAAATCAAAATCTAAGCTCTAAGCTCTTACCAGCACATAATTGTTTATATTTTATGAGTACTAGCATTTTATTTGACTAATATCACGATTTCAAGCTAATTCTGGCATCCCTTACTACCCACTTTTTTAAGACTTTCCAAGCCATTTTTTCATGGCTTTTGTGGTCTATCAAAAAATAACACACTTTGACAAAATATGACCTAAAGTTCTATTCTTATTTGAGGTCTGTCAGACATTTTAATGTTTGCTCTCTAGTAAGGAATATTGGACCATTGACCCTAACATTAGATTCCCATCCCAAAGTTACCTTAATAGCAATCTTGATATATAATAATTTTTAATTTATATACCTTTACATACTAACATTATTTTGAAAACAAATTTTCGCTGAAGTTAACCCCTTTTACAGGCTTTGAGGGGGTTAAAATAGTGCAAATATTTTACCCTTGCCTGATAGGCTAGTATTTATTAATTTTAAATTTAAAATATCTATGATATCAACTGTCTCACTGAAAATTGGATAGAGCCCAAGTATCAACAAGATTTCTACTACTTATTACTGATTGGGTACATTTGAAGGTTTTATGATGAAGTACAATACTTGTTTAGAACTATGATTGGTTACAAACAAAAAACATTTTCTATTTTACATGCAGCTATCTGAAATTCAAATTTATGAACTCAATATCTAAAATAATAAATAAAAACCAAATAATGTAACTTAAAATTTTTCACCAAATATAACGGATCAACACAATAAAATGATTAATTATGATAACAAGAATCTGAATGTATTATCAGATCCAAAAGCTCATAATTCATTGTGACACCAGAAGCATCATGAAGCCTGTATGTCTCCACATATTTTCCCCCTTATCACTTCCTATGAAAATTTGGTTTATATACAATGTATTGCATAATAGTAATACTTATCCCAGGATTAATAGTATGATGTTCCCTTTATCCAAGGTCATTTTACCCCAAAAATATAAATTAGACTTTATTCCTTTTATTTTATCTATATACTTAATCTTTTTTTTTCCAACAATAGTTTAGTAGTGCTCTTAAAAGGACAACTTTGCCTCCTCTCTCAGGCAGATGTGATGTTATAGACTTTTGATATAGGATATCTTGCTGTAGCTTTTAAGTCTACTGCATAGCTTCTTATGTGTGAGTTGATACAGATTATTGATATAGTAATTATTTGGGTTGCCAATAGTATAAAGTCTATTGTATTAATTAAGATTTTCACAACAAACTTGAGTATTATCCTTAACTCTAAACTGGTGCTAACGCTCTTCCTTATATCCTTTTAATGTACTTCTGGCCCAAGGGAAATATTCCCTTTGACTCTTCCTCTCTTAAAGAAGGAGCTGGTAGAGTAGCTAATAACCACTTGTACAAGGGAACCTTTACCTTCAAAATTTATCCTTAAGAGTTGTTAACTGACAAATAATAAGAGGATCCTCTTCTCTTCTACTATAATCTCAGGAGTATACAATATACATTGTGAACCTACATAAATTTTTCTTCCAGTTGAATTGATTATTACTTAGAAACTACTTTACTTTTTCTATATTAAAAATCAAGGAAATTAATAGGGGGATCCAGCGCCCAAAACTACTGTTGGCGCCCCATTTGGAAATGGCAGCTGTCATCAATGGATTAACCCTATGAAGTTGTACCCAACAACTATATCACTCATCCATCTAGTGGGATTCTGCCACTAACTAGAAATGTGACCCCTTCTGGTTTAAAAGAACATGTCCCATCGTTTTCAATCAGTCTCATAGGATTACTATTTTTAGGCTAGCAACCTGCTTAGGTAATGTACCTTTTACCCTTTAATAGCAGGTTTTTTTACCTAAAAGGTTAACTCAAGTTGCTACCAGAAGCCTTGTCAATGCTTTAACAACTAATCATACTCCCTTAGTTGATTGACAACAAGCTTTGATTGACTAATTAAATACAAACAAATTTTCAATAATTTTATTGATAATTGAACCATATATAAATAAATTGTTGGGGATCATCCTTAATGAATCATTAGTAGTATTTTGTAATTAAATCCTGTTGGACTAGTTAATATTTTGTTAGGAATAAAAATCAGCAATAGTTATCATTTCTTATTTAAATTCACATCCACCAAGATAAATCACCCAGTGGGAAAAGAAGACTGTCTTATAATCTAATTTGGGCTGGATAATATGGTCATAAATCCCAAAACATCCCCTCACTTGACCAGATTATCCAGTAAAAAATAGGAACTTTGGAGTGGATGCTGCCTTAAGACATGGTCACATTTCAGCCATCAAGGTTATCTTTGACTTCAGCGGATCTTAGTCTGGTATGCACTCAATAATCTCATGCCATTCTCAGAAACAAAGCTACACTTCTTTTTTTCTTAATAACTGCTTCCTCAGAGCACGGTTCTTATGACCTTATGCCATACCAGACTACTTTGGTCATTCTTGCTGACAATATGAACTGGAACACCTGTATTTCCCCAGTTTGGGACTCTAAAACTCCTTGTCATTTAAAGAATATTCTTAGTTAGCTTCACCAATCCCTTGGTTCCTGTATTCCCCCAGGCTGGGCTCTTTGTCTACAATCAGAGCAGATCTTCTCACTCTCATCATGCCTCTTCACAGCATATCCAGTTTCAACATGAGCTGATCCTGCCATTTTCATTGTCCTCTTTGACACCTTTGTAAATCTTCCTTAAGAATTTCATAGTTCATTACCCTTATCCCTGCTTGATAATGAAAGGTTGGATCACCGCCAGATTCTTTTGATTGTAGAAATAAAAGGCAATATCATCTAACTATATTTTAATTTTTCTCAAAAATAATCTCCTTCTTAATAGACATACTTTTATATTTTTTATATTTTATATTTTTTCTCTAAGTTTTTTATCTTATAAATATTTGTAATTTTACCCTTTAGATCCAATACTCTAAGTATTTAGTAAGTAACCCCGTTCACTATACAACCATCTGCAATGTTCTTCAGCATATAGGCATCTCTTACCATCTTGATAATAAGCTCAAATGGTACCATCCATTAAGCCTTTGTTCCCATCTTGTCTCTGATCATGACAGGTCCTAATCTGAATTCATCTTTTGACAGCTAACACTTATTTCCTCATATATCATAATATGTGACTCTATCACCAATTGCCAGTTCCTTTGAACATATTTATCATTTTTCTTCAAAACTTGATTCTCAGCATTATTTGCCTTCCATAACATTCAAATTAATTCCTCTGAAATGTCTAAAAATATCCCGTAATTAAAGGATTGATATAGCAATGTTAGCACCATCTATTACTATAAAAAGATATGGCAATGTTAGCTTCATCCAACTTTTGACTTAAGTTGTTTATATTTTTTCCTTAGCATCTATTTCTTTTTCCATTAATTGACTAGCGTTAGATCAAGTGACTTCATCCACAAATTTATAATTGATAGCATTCATTTTTGACTTCCCACTTGTGATAGTGTATATCTTTGGCATTATATCTTAATGCAGTAGATCCTCCTTTAAATCCTTCACAATTAGATCTGAAGTATCTACTTTATATGAGAAGATATCTGGTGGAACAGGTCCCTTTTCAGTGCTAGATTGTTCTGCATCTAGACTGCTAGACCTTTTCTGAATCTTAAGCAGTTATTCCATCTCTTGAGGCAACTTGAGATTCACATTTCTTCTTGGCTTCTTCCCCTGACATTGAGCGATCAATTGTCCAGTAACACCACATTTCTGACAGCGTTTTTTATTTTATCTGTCAATTTTGATGTATTAGGTTTCTTCCACAATAAACTCTCAATCTTCTGATTATTATATTTCTCCATAACTTCATCTTTTAATTCCGCCATATCCTGAACCTCATTAGCCAGAAATTTTCCATAAAATTGATTAAGCGTATTGAATGTCAAGCCTAACATCTTTAATATTTTACCATCTGCAATGTGGAAGTCTGATTTTTCAGCATCAAAACTATGGCGCTGTGCAGATATTTGTAGCACTTAGTGCCACTTGCATTGCTATGCATGCATCAAAAATCTGATATAACTTTTGCCAGTTGGGATTTACAAATTTTTGGTAAAATCTGGTTGGAAAAAACTGCTAATGTTACATCCTTTCTAAACTGAATTCCCATAAACTCCTGTTTACGGTTAGCCATCCATACAAAATATACCAAACTTGGTCATTATTGCTTCTTTGGTATTGCTGTACATCCAATTGTCCCCATTGAGAGGGGAAACACCAGATTTTGACAGTCATGCCTAAGCAGTTTTTTATGGTTACTATTTTTGTCAGTCCTCATATCTGAACATAATTAAATTGAATAGACAGAAAAATGCCAGTGTGTTATCTCAATGTAATATAGATAATTTTGGAGTACTCTAAAACCTGCTGTTGCTACGGTAGCAGGAGATTCCTGCTCAGCAACCTGACTAATGATAGGTGAGTTTTTGGGGCCATCTTCAAAATTGCAGCAAAAGCTCAGGCATATTTCTCAGAAGTGTATTTTACCAACTGTATTTTCGTGCATCTCATTCTTGTCTTCATTTCACTCCATTCAGGCGCAATCACTATTGTGCTTTTCAATGTCTTCTAAATGCTTTAGCATCTGCGCTATATCTCCCTGAATCTGGTGGAAGCGTTCTCTATTTGCTTCTCATTCAGTTTTCTGGAATAGCACCTCCTTGATTAATTCAATCTCTTTCCATTTTATTTAAGTGACCTTCCCATAAAGATTGTTTTTGACCTTTCTAACTTTTTCAATTTCCTCCTCAGTTTTTGTCACTATTTCATCCGAATTAGTGAGATTGGCTTGTGACACCAAGTTCAGTGCATTATTTTTTACAGTTTCCAACTCTGCCCACAGCTTCCAAAGTTCATTATTGTATGACATTGTACTGATGCATTCTTCTATTATCTTTACCTTGAAAAGTCAACTACCCATGTAGAGAGCACCAATTATGAACTTCAAGGTTGTGGCTACTCAACTACCCCCTGTAGTGAGCACCAGGTGTAAACTTTTGAGTAGGGGTTTTCGCTATGCTCACAAGTCTAATACACAGGTTCAGATTTGTACGTTGAAATATATAATATTGATATAGTAGTTCATTTGATTTGGCAATAGTATGAAGTCCATGTTCCTAGTTGAGATTTTCACAACAAACTTGAGTTTTATCCTTAACTCTAGACTGGTGTTAACGCAATTACTTATATCCTTTAATTGTACTTCTGGCCCAAGGGAAATTTTTCCTTTGACTCTTCCTCTCTTAAAGAAGGAGCTGGTAGAGTAGCTAATAACCACTTGTACAAGGGAACCTTTACCTTCAAAATTTATTCTCAAGAGTTGTTAACTGACAAATAAGAGAATCCTCTTCTCTTCTACTATAATCTCAGGAGTATACAATATACATTGTGAACCTACATAAATTTTTCTTCCAGTTGAATTGATTATTACTTAGATACTAATTTACTTTTTTTACAAAAAATAAGGGAATTAATAAAGAAATCTAAAGCCCAACTCTTCCGTTGGCGCCCCATTTAGAAATGGCAGCTGCCACAATGGATTAACCCTATGAAGTTGCAACCAACTATGATTCATGAATCCAGCTTATTGATGCTCGCTGGTGCTTATGCCGCTGGATCCCACAAAGGTTTTAATAAAATAAGTAAAAATAAGCACTAATAAAAACTTGGTATTATAAGTCTTTATCAGAAGCGTGGGGTAGTAAAGGAAAAATGATCCCCTCAATATCCGACCAATTCATATTTAACTGTATCAAAGCTTGGAGGGAATTCAATAGTAAGTTCAGTATGGCTTATTACTGTCCAAATTAGGAAATATGAAAATGCAGCCTATCAAAACTCAGAATACTCACTTTGTCTTGGCTGTACAATGGATGGGGAATTAATGGCTGGCATTATGTACCCATGCAGTAACAATCTAATGAGCTTCAGCTGTTCCCCATCAGAGATTATTTTACCTTGGGGGACCCCTGCCACGACTATAAAGGGGGGCCTGCGTAGGTGCATGAAGGGACTGGTGGTGGATGGGGGAGTACCATTTGATGGATGCCACAGGGTCTGCGGCATGGTCAGAGTAATCTGACTGCTCAATTTTAGGGTTGCTGCCCAAGTATTATTCAAAATCATGTTACCCCAATTTGCGGGGTTCCACAAAGAATTGACCAGGATTTTTTAGTTGAGAAATAATAATAAATATTAATCTCAATTGTAGGATCATTACATAAACATAAATGACTGACATTTCCCCATTTTGGCTGATTTTGACCCAAGACATTATTACTTTGCAGCAGAGAGAGAAAATGTCTGACAAATGATCTCACTCATCCATCTAGTGGGATTCTGCCACTAACTAGAAATCTGACCCTTTTGTTATAAAAGAACATCTCCCAACGTTTTCAATCAACCTCAGAGGATAGTCTCCTTATTGGCTAGCAACCTGATTAGGTAATGAGACCTTTTATCCATTAACAGCAGGTTGCGTTACCTATAATGTTAACCTGTGAGTTGTCACCAGAAGCATTGTCAACGCCTCAGCAACTAATCAAAACCTTTGAGTCAATCAGAGACAAACTATGATTGGCTAGAACAATATATAATTAAATTACTAATAACTAGACTGATAATTGAATCATATTAAATAGATTTTTGGGGATCATTCCCAATGAAACATTATTAATCCAATGTAATAAAATTTTAGAGGACTAGTTATTATCCTGCTAATAATAACAACTAACAATGGGACCATCTAGTACTAAAAAAACAACTAACAATAGTTGCCATCTCTTATGATAACTACCATCAACTCAGGTAAATCACCAAGTTGGAAAAGCAGATTGTGTTATAATATGATTGGGCTTGATGATATGGTCATAAAATCCCAACAGATGTATTAAGCATACTGCTCCTGCCATATTGTAAGAAATCTAGGTTAGCAACAGAAAGAAAAAAACTGTCCAGAAATACAAGTGGTCCTCACTGTAGGGGGAGGCCTTTACACCACTGATATTACCACTGATATCTTGGAGAAGGAAGCTCTCATACCTGCTCCACTTAAACTCTCAAGATGCTTTACAACAGGTCTTGCCTGCACCTCAAAGCTGTACAAAGCGAACCCACCATCAATTACAAATATAACCGCTTGAACTATTAACTAGTACATCCTACAACATTGACGTCTCATTCATTAAGCAGAAAATGAAGATCACATCAGGTTTTTAAGGACAAACTAGAAAAAGTTTTGTTTCACTTTTGTGAACTTGAAGTCTATCAATCTCTTAATGTCTTATTTTATTTTATTTATTCGAGGCAAGCTGACCAGGGGACGGACATTAACGAAATATAGAAAGAAAGTATCAACATGAAACCTGAGCAGGGTCAACTCTGTCATAGAAAGTTTTTTTCACCTCCAGATTGGGACTCGGATTTTTCTGGTTACGTCATGGGTAAGGTTTTCGTGTTATTATACCTACTAACCGCCAATAGCTTCCTTCAGCTGGCACCCCAATTGATGTGCGAAGGGCGGGAATTGAACCCGCAACCTTCAGGTTGGTAGCTGTACGCCCTACTGACTCGCCTTCCACCCCCTTCTCTTAATGTCTTATTGATTAACAAGAAAAATTTACACAATTGTTTAACACACTAAGGCTTCATACAAAGAAATCAAGCAACACTTACTTGATGAGCTTCTCTGACCGTGACCTAATTACTACTGCAAGTTAATCAAGGATTAATACAACTTATGAAAAAAACTGGAGGCTGACCTCCAGGGCTACGCAAAATAATATTCCAATGCTCAAGCTCACAAAAATACTCTTAAAACTCAAGTAAATGTTCTACAAGACAACAACAATGCCTTAAAAAGATAGATTACACTCTGAATTTTACCATGCAGATCTCTTCATAAACTTACATGAACAGTTGAACACCAATGCTCTTGCTGTATACGCCTTAAGTGGATTGGTATCTCTCTCAAACTCCTCTGACACTTTTAGAAAAGATGAAGAACTCTATGAAAAGAAACTTTCCTTTCTGAAAATCACTCTCCTTGATGCTGAACACAAGTTGCATTTGAAGTTTGCTTATATACTGATGCTCAAAAACTATCAGCTGCAAAGATAATTACCCTTGAGGAGGCAACTGATACATTCCTTGCTGCAACTAAACATCAACGGTACATACCATGTATTGGATAATCAATTGACTTAATTATTAGTTTTTGACTTGGGAATGTAACACTATCCTAATACATTATTAAATTTTCTTTAAATCAGATTGTATTAAAGTTGACCCTGTGACCTCCTATTTAAATCTTGTTACAAACTATCAATCCCTTTTCACAATTGCATTGTATCATAGTTGATAATCCTCATTATGAGAGCACTACTGAATTCTGAATGGAGTGATTTGACTATAAGTATTATTTGCCTACTCTAAATAAAATATTGCGCTATTTATTGAAACTTGTCATTTGTTTTCATAGATCTTTAGTGTAGTTTTAACTATACCAAATGATTGAGAACTTTACCACGTAGTTGTACTATATGGTATAGATATAGCTGGACTGACCAACCATAACCTGCGCAGTAGTGAGTAAAATGTCCGCTTGCTAAACCATGGATCAACGAGGATGTGAAAGATTGCTTTAGATCGATACACAACATCTGGGAAACCCTAACAATAGATTGCACCACACTCAGTCAATGTTCTAAAGCAATCTCTTCCACACCTAGTGACGCATCTATTAAACTCCAGTGGTGATATATCAAGCTTGACTTACCACTGTTACAACTTGAAAGCACCTGTTAACCACCTAGGAAAATAACAGTCAGCCTAGGAATGAGTACCACTAATTCTAATAATCTCACTGTAACTGACGATGAACAACATACTGTTTACAACATAAGCCACAAGTACAGAAAACACAACATTTCTGTAATAGATCAACCAGGAGACTCTAATTATTTTACCTATAATGCTGATGGCCTTATGGATATGATAGTCAGCGTTGAGAACAATGTGGATGAACATTAAAAAGCCATGAGCTTAACAATCTCCTCCGAAAAATTTTAAAGGGGATGAAAGGAACCTCTTGATAAACATAAAACATTAAGACTTATGATCCTAAGCTTGCTATTTTAACGGACTGGCTCTTTCCAGTGATTGACAAAAGTGCTGGGTAACACCAACCAGGTAATTAGTCACAAACCAGGAAAACACCACAGATAGAGTTATACATGCCTGTATACCACTAATGTGAGGGTTAATAAAATCTTATATTTAGAGTTAAGATGATACTCAACCCTAACAGCGTCCTCTTACCCCAGGAAAGGGCATAGATGGACTCCATCAAATGACTGAGTCTAGTCTTTTGGCTCAGGATAAAGGGGTGCATAATAATATATTCTGTTAAAAAATGATAAGTATAAATTTTAAACTTAAATTTTAAATTTCATTAGGTGGTCCAACCTGAGGATGATAATGCACCAAATAATGGGGAAATTGAATTAATGTTAAAGGATGATAGAACCCAGAAAACTTATGTGCATCGTTCTGATAGGCCAGGAACTTCATGGACCGCTATGCTATTTGCTATCTCAGTTAAGGGCATTGGTGCACAACGCCAACACAGCCATAATTGTCCCTACCCCAAAGTTCATCTGCTGGGATGAATTTGAGAGCAGTTGTCATTGAGTCCATACTCTACCACTAGGGTACACTCCCCCAAAATAAGAATTTTAAGGATTTTATAATAGATTTTATTTAGCAATAACTGCATAAATGCACAGAATTGAGAGATAATATTTCTCCCAATCCATTTTGACTGATCACAAAAATATATTTGGCTTGTTTAAGTCTAATAGATTAGCTACAGGGTAAGTTTTAAGCTTAGCAAATTAAAATATATAAAGATTTAGTGCTTGCACCAACTTCAGAAGGCCTATTTATAGGCACAATCCTCAGGTTCAATTATTAACAGTTCAATGACATAAATGAAGTTCTCATAAGTTTCAAAATATACTAAGTTTGTATATACATTTATAGTGAAAAAATCAGTTTGTACAAAAACACCATTTTTTCAGAACTCTGTTTATAAGCGATCCTTCAAGTCCCTTAGTCAAGATAAATTAGTATTATCATCAGATTGTCAAAGAATTAAATCTTCATTTTTTCACAACTCTTTTCAGCCAGATCCTTTAAAAGTATAAAAGGCCCTTCGTCAATTGCTAATTTGAGCGCCAATTCTGTGAGCCTTTCTATAAATACAATTATTTCTATTCTTATATTATAGCTAATTAGAATAATGCGATGCTTAGTAAGTTACTGTATAAATATAACACCATTTGAGATAAAGAACTCTCTGTTAATTTTTGTACAATGGAGGTAATTTTCAGCTGTTTTCCAGGTAGCTTTCTCAATGGAATAATCTCTCCATTTTACCAAAATTGCATTGATCTAGTACCAACTTACTGTCCACTATCTCCTCAACCTCATATTCAGCATATCTATAAAATTTCAGTTGGATGTGAAAGGTCTACTATGGAAGTGCTTTTGTAAACAACTTGAGTTGGGAAATAAGGGTAGTGGGGTGAGCTCTCAATTCTTTTGGCAAGGCTAACTAAAGGGTCACTAGGTTAACTTGAATGATTACCTTGTATGGTCCAATCCATACAGGGCCATATTTGTTATGTAGAGCCTTAGTATAATAGTTCCAAGGGTGATTTAGCACATAGCTTCCCACCTTTAATCCAGTATTGCCCCGCCTCTTTTTGTCCACCTTCTGTTTATGGGATTTTACTGCGCAATCAAAATGTTGCTTCAGAAGTTTTGAGATCTCCTTAACATTCTTGGTGATCTCATCCGCTGTGGGGTTCTGACCTCCCATTAAAGGATCTCAGGGGTCTAAATGATACCCGTGGTTGGAATAAAAAGGAGATTTTACAGCTGATTCATGGATCAGGTTGTTATATTTATGCGGGCTAGTACTAACTTATCTCTCCAGTCAGTCTGATGACCAGACACATAGCAGCGAAAGTATTGTTCAAGCACCTGATTTAATCTCTCTTTCTGACCCTCCAATTGAGGATGGTAGGATGAGGATTGGCAGGGCTTGATCTATAGGTTTGCCAGTCGATAGTCTAATAAATTGATACAAACTGGGGTCCACAATCAAGTATGATCTCCTCTGACACTCCATGTTGAGAGAAAAATTCCTCTAAAAACAACGCTGCCACACCTCTAAAGTGATCTGCGTGGAACACAGAATGAATTCAGAAAACTTAGTTAGCAGGCCAATGATAACCATAATGGAATCTGTTCCTCTGGACTTAGGAAGGGATGAGATAAAATTTACACTAATGAATGTCCATGGCTTGTTGTGTTTCTTCAGGGGCATCAACTTCCTTATGGGATATTGCGTCAAGGATTGACATGTGCACAGGTCAGACATCAGATCATATAACTCTTTACTCTTCTTACTAACTCCAGCCACAAGTAATGCATTATGATTAGTATCATGGTTTTTGTAACTCCTGGATGTTCAGCCAGCGGGTGGTTGTGACAGGAATTTAAAATCTCCCTTTGTAATTACCAGTTTGGACCAAAATCTTCCCACGGTACTAGATTCTATTATTCTCTTAGATATAACCAATTGAGTTTGGTTAATGTTCCTTTAACCAGCTCCTTTAGTAGCATCATCTCATATTAGTTATTTCTTGAGCAGCCAGAATTTTTCCAATGAGCCCTCTAGCTCTATCTTAATTTAAGGCAAAACAGTCAGGAGTCAACATGGTGGCAGTATATATCTTATATAGCTCATGGTTGGCATAAGCTAACCTGGGGTCCCAAATTATACTATCAGAGAGCAAGTTCTCTTTTCCTGAGTGGTATTTAATCTTATAAACAAAATTGGACAACTTCAGATGCCAACGAAATTATCTCTTGTTCATTAATTGTGACTTTTTATAGAATGCCAGAGCTTTATGATCAGTAAATATACTGATAAGCCAACACACGTATATCAAGCGATGCTGCCACTCCTGGAGGCCCACCACTATTGCCAACAATTCCTTATTGTAAATGGAGTGATTGGTCTTTGCAGGCTACATCTTACAATTGAAATAGCAAATGGGATGTTCTATACCATCCTCCCCCTGTTGAAAAAGGACAGCGCCAGTAGCACAGCCAAATGCACCAGTTTCCAGAAAAAATAGGATTTCAGGTCAGCGTGAGCCAAGGCAGGGACTTGAATGAGAATTCTTTTTTCTTGGAAGGCTTCTTCTTCTGCGCCCCAGAAGAAGGTCACCTTCCCCATTAACCTAGTTAGAGGTATAGTCACTGCGGAAAAATTTTAAAGAACTGTCTCAGGAAGTTGGCCATTCATAAAAGATTTGTACACCCATTTGATTAATTTGGAGCCTTCCATTCCTTAATGGCCTTGAGCTTATCAGGGCATACCGCTTTTCCTCCCTTGAACACCAAGTTCCCCAAAAAATTACTGATGACTTATGGAACTCACATTTGAAAGGTATCAGTTTAAGTCTCTAGTCATGAATGGCTTTCAGGACAGACTTAACGTCCTTTGTGTGCTGTTTTTTAACTTAAAAAACACTAGTACATCATCAATATATGCAATGCAACAACATCCCAACAAATTGTGAAGCATATGATCTATCTGTTGTTGGAAAACAGCAGAGGCGTTTCTTAGACTAAAGGGAATCACGCAATACTCAAGGATTACTAGTTACCACAATTAGCATGAATTTCTGATAATTGAGGTGCGCTTTTACTTTTTTATATGCCACTACTATGTCTAACTTGGTAAACTAAGTGCCTCTGAGATCATGAGAAAGATGTATTCAAAGAGTGATAGGGGGTATGAGTCTGGTTTGGGCACCTCATTTATCTTACGGAAGTCTCTGAATGGGAGGAGCTCACCACTGGCCTTATGTACCAATAGGATTGGGGAGACCACAAAAGATTTGGAAAGTACAATTGATCTAGATTTTATCATAGAGTCAATATTTTTATCTAGCGCTTCATTTGATCTTCAGTTCAAAGTATAGATTGGACATACTAAGGGCAAGTCAGAGTCTCTTTTAAACTAAAAATTTAGAGAATAGGACATGAGCATCAAATTTGAGAAGTTCATGAGCCCCAAACACAATGTCAAACTCAGAATATTCCCTGGGCAAGACTCTATCAGTGATTTCTCCAGATAAAATTCAAAGCTTGGCTGATGTAAATTTAACAGGTTGTGAATTTCCATTGGATAAGTAAGGAATCATCTTGGTAAAAAGAGAATTCCTTGTTCAGCAAATTGAACTGTAATTGATGTGATTCCACCATTTTATTCCCAGCACCACAGGGTAATAAGGTGGTTCAAAGTTCATAAGCTCATCAAAAATTTGTTCCTCTTAGTCAATTTGGAGATGTGCACTCACCCTCCAAAGGGTAACAGTTTTGGTAAAGTCAGCTAAAAACACCTCGTCCACCATCTTTGGAGGTAGATTCCATTCTTTAAAAGTTCAATCTGTTGGTAGTTCTCATTAGCCCCAATGTCTACTGAGGCTTTCACCTCTTCTTAGTTTTGGCAATTGACTATAGTAATTGGTAATTTAGATAGGAGTAATTATAGGAGGGTTTTATTTGGGTATATATTTGCAAACAGGAGATGGAGATGCAAATTGTAATTGACTACTATGGACTGATCCTTGGAGGTTTACTACTGTAGCAACTTCATGGCCTTCTTCAGAGCGCATGGGTTGTTCTGCTTGGGGATGCTTGGTGAGGCATAGGGGTTCAGACTCTCCACGGCAAAAGCCCTTTCCTTTCCCACTCTTATACCACTTGCCTACATAATATCCCATTTAGTTCTTGTAATTTTAAGCTGGTGTTCTACGTTCATAGCACATCCTATCTTCTCCTCTAAATTCTCAGCTAGGCGCGCCGCCACCAAGGATAAGAGAAGGTCCAAGTTTAAGATTTGTCTAAACATCTGCATAAGCTTTAAGGGAGTAACCTTAGCTGCCCAATAAATTGGACGGAATAAATGAGCATATTACTCTACTTAACCCTTCCCCCTGAGTATTCAATAACAAAGCTGACCAGGCTGCATCTTGGCCCTAATCATGAAAAGGAACTAAGTCCTATTAGAGACACTTATCAAGAGTTTTGGGCAGAGTCTCTTGCTTGTCCAGGAGAGTCTTAACACAAGTGACAGACTTCTCAGGTAACATCTTTGGACTTGAGATATTTAATCAAAGAATAAAGACGTCCATCCCACCACCTAGGTTAAGTGGAATTAAAACAGACCTTGTAAAAAACCACACGGAATTTTTGCAAGGCCATAGTTCTCAGGAGGGGCTGAACTTAACTAACTTTAATTGAAGCAGCTTCATGGTTAATAGGAACTAACAGACACCACTTCACCATCTAATAAAGTTTACACAGCAGGAACACCAACAAAAAGATGATCATCAGAATAGTGATATGATGCAGATACCAAATGGTTAAAAGGGATGGAACAGGCACCTCCTTGGATGCTTTTCACACAGACCAATAAGGTGTGTGAATTCTGTGTAATGTAACAGACTGGCTCTCTCCAGTAGTTGATGAAAGCGTTGGGTAACAACAACCAGTTAATTGTCCACAAACCATAAAGCACACCAGATATAACTCTGGATGCATGCATACAACTATTTTGAGGGTGAATCAGAAATTTGAATTAGGGTTAAAATGATACTTAGCCCTTGCAGCGCCTCTTGACCCCAGGAAAGAGCATAGAGGGACTACATCAAGTGACTGAGTTCAATCACTTGGCTCAGGGTAAATGTGTTCATAGTATATTCTGTAAATCAAAAATAAAAAAATTTAAAGCATTTTTAATATAGATTTTATTTGGCATGAACCACATAAATACACAGAACTGAGAGATAAAATCTCTCCTACTCCCCTTTGATGCTCACAGAAATGTATTAAAATTGTTTAAGTCTATTAAATTTAGCTATGGCGCAAGTTTACAAGCTTAGTGAATTAGAATATAAAAAAACCAGGTTCTCACACCAAATTTAGAGGACTATCTATAGGCACAATCCTCCAGGTTTGATTATTGGTTCAATGATGAAAATGAAGTTCATTCTCAGTTTCCTTATATACTAGGGTTTATGAATGTGATTCTGAAGAATTAATTCGTTCATGCAAAAACTCATTTATCTTGGAACCCTATTTATAGGATGATCCCTAAATTTCCTCAGAAAAGGTGAACTAGCAATATCTTCAGATTTTCAAATTAATAAATTTTTTTTGAACCTTGGACCAGTCTGAACTTTTGATATTATAAAATGCCCTTTTTCCTTTTCTAATTTGGGCTCCAATTCTGTGCGCTCTATAAAATGCAATTATTATTTTTATTTCTATTATTATCTCTGTTTAATATTATGTGATGGTCAGGAGTATCCTGTACCATCACACTGACAGTATTTTAGAAATTGGCTACACATGACAACAACTTGGATCCACATGAACACAATACAATCTTACCTGATGCATTGGTTCATCCAACATTAACTAACAATTTAATCCTTGGGGAGTTTTTTTTTAAGGAACACCACAACGCTCTTGAACCAATGAGTCACATACCAACCTTATGCTTAATTTTGGTCTAACAATGGAAGACTTGGTCTTAAGAATTCCTCAGTATTGTGAACCTATGTCTACATCCCTTACTTGATTAAACTTTGACCTAGACCCAAGAGGAACGTGGGAAGAATTCCTATTACAAGTATCTTCTCCCAATATTCCTAATGGGGTTCTGTTAGACATTCTAATATCTGATATATAGTGAGAAATACTGGATCAATGACCCTGCCATTATTTTTCTTTCTAAAATTACTTTAGTGGATTTATATATTATACAATCTTATTGTATATATTTTAAATACTAACATCAATATAGTAAACAAAATTTTACTAAAATTAACCCTCTTATAAGCTTCAAGTGGGTTACAATGAGTAAAATATTTTACACCTCTCTGATTGTCTAACATTTATTAGTTCATTAATTTACAATATTAGTGATATCAACTGCACCACTTCCAATTTGCTAGAGCCCAAGTTTTAACAAAATGAATTTATAAACTTATGACATATTGGTTATAGCTACAGGAGTTATGACAAAGAACAATCCTTGTTTTCACTTGATTTTATACTTAACAACGGCCAAATTCTTCTATTTTACATTTGTCAATCTGAACATAGGATAAACGTTTTCAATTTATAAAATTTAATAAAATCTTAATTAGTGAAAATGGAAATCTTGAGGATTTAATGGATCAAATAATAATTATTAATATAGAGGCAGGAATCTGAAAGCATTGTTTGATCTAATTCTTGCTATTCACTGTGACACCAGAAAGAATCATGAAGCATGGCTGTATCATTATATTTCCCCCTTACTAATTATTTAAAAATTGTAATATAAAAACATATTGCATGATCATAATAGTTATCCCAGGATAAATACTATGATGTTCTTCTTATCCAAGGAGTATATAAACCACAATTATAATAAGAAAGTTTGGTATTTATTCTTTAATATTTACTTATATACTTAATCTCTTCCTTTTCTAAGATTAAGTAATGAGCTTAGAAGGACAACTTTGGCACCTTATTATCAGAAAGAAGTGACATACTAATCCAATATTTCTTTTGCTTTGATAGCTATAATCAAAGCCAAATTCAGATTAAAAAAATACAAACCTGACTGCTCAAATGAGCAAAAATTTATTAATTTAATGCTTTTGAAGCCTGCTGCCCCAGCATGGGGCGGTGGTGTGCCGCCTGCTGGTGTGTTTCAGCTGCTGCTAAAGTGTGCCTGTGCTGGCTCTGATAGCCCTCCCAACACTACTTGGCGTTATGTCCCCCTCAGGACTTGGCCCACCACCTTGCAGGTTCCCAAGTGTTGCTACAGAGCCCTTTGATGTTTCCATGGAGCAATTTGAGTTTCAGCCTCCAGGTCAAATATGGAAATCTTTTCCCATATGCAAGTGCAGCCATCATTGAGATGCCCATGGCAGCGTATAGCCTTCTGGATTTATCAATTTTTTCCCATTCAAGGGGTATTTCAATCTCAGCTTCCATTTTGAAGCTGATTCAGTGGCAGCAGCCAAGCTGCCGTTGATTTTTAAAAAATCCCCCTTCTGATTGTTCACAATTGGCTCCTGGATGAGGCCACTTTGGTTGTCCAGTTCGCCAGGTTGCCTCCCACCTTTCCCCTGAACGCCTCCACCATGAGCTCATGGAAAGTTTGGTCATTTATGGCGAAGACCCCATGTTGCAGTTTATGGTTCCCAATGAGGCAGATCGTTTAGCAGGGCCTCATGCCTTTGCAACGATCTGCTTTTTCCATTGTAACACCCACATCACAATACCCCTGCACCATGATTAGATCCACCCCTGATCACCCATTATGGGTGCATGTCAAAAATGGCCATGCCATTTGCCCCTTGTGCTTTGAAAGCAACCATTTAAAGCGCTAGTGCTCAGCATTTTCCACCTCTGCTGTTTCCGCTGCAAACCCCTCCAGTGTTGTCTCAGCTGCAGTCACGCCCAAATTTTTTGAGTGGGGCTCTATTCTCCCACCCCCAACCTCAGAAAATTCTGGAATGGTTTCCAAAGCTGCAGCCAATCAAGATTTTAAAAATTATAAAAATTTTGTCAAGTTACCCTAACCTGAGCTGATCTCTGAAACAGTTTCAGCTGAGCTGCCATGGTCAATAGTTTGCAGCCAATCAAGTGCGTCCAACTTGAAAACTCTGGTGGCTGGGCCAGCATTAGCAAAGTTGAATCCTTTTAAGTGTCTCAAATTGGACTGATGAAAATAAATGGTCATATAACATCAAACTAGATTTTGCATTTGAGGAGTTTTTCATCAATCCTCCCAAATTGTGCCCCATCGTTTTCTATCCTATAAATAGTTATCCAATTTATAAAAATATAAATAAAATGGCAGTTGAAGCCGCTGCAGCTCCTGCCAACACCCTATTTCACCAGCAATTCCATGGGGCAATGGAACCCCTGGTTGAGGGTATTCCTATCCCCAATTTCCCTCATAATTTTGAGGAAGAGGCGAAGTATGGTATTGAGGAGCTGGCTTTTGGTGTGAGCCATGACTGCCTCAATGCAGCAAAAACCTCTCTTTTCAACCCTAATTATCCTGAAACCTGACAGCACATCAAGTCATTTACTTGTGTGCCTGCTCTCATCACTTTTGCTGAGCATCCACTTACTCAATACGTTGAGGTGGTGGATACCGCTGGCCTTATAAACGAAGAAAACCCACAACTATACCTCCTTATGCCTCATGTCGCTGATGCTCCCACCCCAACGTTGTCCACCATGGTCCATCAGCTAAAGTGGGTGCTGGACAAAAGTTTCCCCCAAGCTTCCTCACCTTCTGATATGGCTTTCTAAGCTGTTAGCTGAGGTGCCATATTAGGAATTTTTCTATTCTAATAATCCCTTTATTTGTCCCATTTGCAAATAAAGATGCGTGGCGGCTCCCCATTTTGAGTTGAGCACCACTAGTATAAAAAAGATGCGACATACTAAGCATAAAGCTCCTGTCATATTGTGTGAATTCTGGGTTAGCACCAAGAAAGCAATACAACTAGTTACATTTCCTATAAGGGCATAAAATAAACTAAGGTACTGATATCCTTCATAGTAGCAGTAGTGATATAATAAGTAATACTATAAGAAAAACTAGTTAAACGGCTTAAGTAAGCTTACTCTAGTCAGTAATGGATTTAATTATATAATATAAGCTACCATGGGCTCACTAATTGCAAAAATTTTTAATAAGTACAAGGTAATTGCTGACATGTGGTAAAATTACAAAGTTGATGTCTTGGGATAATAAGGTTAGCTAGAGGCAAATAATGGGTAAGATTATGATTACTTGGATTAACTACTATGTCTTGTTTGCTAGGTTGGATCAAGTCTCTTTCTTGTTGAGGTTTCATTTCAAAGTGCCGTAGGAGGGCCATACAAAATACCTCAGGCCAGGGGGAAGCATTTCAAGTAATTAAAAACGATAAAAGGATCCTAGTATTCATAGCGAATTTTCTCCTCATTTATGAAGCTGATTAATGGTGGAACAAAAAGTATGTCATACTTGATGAGGAAAGGGTCAGTCATTTTATGTGTTTTGATTGAAACTTTTTGTTGGTGTTTTATTACCATTTATGTCTTGAATTTTTACATTGGGTGTGCACTCCTTCTTTAGTAATTTAGCCTAGGTGGCAGCCATGAGATGATTATCCCTACTTCAAATTCAAGAAGATTATAGTTTGTCCCACTTGAGGGTGGTTAGTTGAGACCAGTCCAATGGCGCCCAGAAGGCAGCCACTGCTATTTTAGGGAATAAATCATGGATAAATTCCATTTGTACTAAAATACTGATGTGCTTATCCAGCAATGATCTGAGAGTGAGGTCAAAGAGTACCTGAAGAGCTGAGCTGCACAACTATCCAGGAAAAAATTACTAAGGAAATTAAAGTAAGGTAGGGAGGATATTAGTGACATCTTGATAGTGTTAATGGAAGAGCTCTCAAGCCCTCAGGCCTAGATAACCTACAACTTGTTGTGTAAAGCAATTAGATGGTGATTTTATCTCCTTAGTTTACATCCTTACCACATTTTGAGATTTGTATTGATCAACAATAAGATACAGATGACTCATAACTATTAACTCATATCTTATCTATTTAAATTATATAGATGATTTTAATTGGTACCTCATTGTCACACTAGTGTCAACTTGATTATTTTACTTTAAATGCCTTTATCACCAAACAAGTACAACATTGTATAAATGATTATTTATTAATTACCTCACCTACTGTAAGCATATTATTCTCTGCAATTTTTTATTATATTAACAATGATAGTTTTGACATCCTATCAGTTATAATATTCCAATTTCAGATATAATTGTAATGTTCTAATATATATTTTACTAATAATTCCTTATCTCATATCCATGCTATTTTGTCCAAAGATACAAAGTGTTTCTAACTTACCCTTACCATTTAATCAATAGAATATTAAACCTAAAGTGATTAGAAAGAAGGTATGAACGATTGAAATTACTTTATTATCAGGTATATAAGTACAAACCCAAAGACCTAACAGAAACCACAACCACTGTCACTATTATATATACAGTGTGTCAAGAGACTTGCTAGATAAAAGCCTTTAAAACCAAGTGTATCCTGATTGTGTTAATGATAATCTGTCTGTACAAAAAGCTATTATGGCATAGTGTACTATAACGTGAAATAATTGCATCTTTTGTTGCCGCAGTATTAATTGCAGCATTATATGCTCACTAAAGGAGGCACTTTCCAACTAAACTTTTTATAGAAATGAGCCAAGAAGCTCACTGCCCCATATTAATCTAAATTTTCCTACAATGAGTCCCTAGATGGCCACCTCATTTAAATCACATATTTTCTGGTATAACATGATAATCATATTCTGGAATTAATTAATTGACAGAAATCAGCTCATAGAGCTTACTGACCTTATAGGTGATATGGATTGAGTAATGAGCTCTAATACTAATATATGGAGACTAAAATCTTTAGGAGATATTGTCATGCTTTGCTCTAGTTTATATGTAACATCAACTTTATGTTTACAAATATTATAATACTTTAATTGATTTCAACTTTATTATAGCTGTCAATATCATTTTATGTTTTATTATTTAATGATTTACTGGGAGTTAACCCAAAGTCGTTTATAATATAAATAAATTACTTATCAATTTCCCATAATAATGCTAAGTAGACTAATAAATAAATTATAGAAAAATTACCATTAGTGCTCCACAGGATGATGAGATAGAATAAAGTGCCCAAACTGACTTAATATCTTTATTAAAAGGTTTAATAAAAAGGTTCAGAACGCCACTGATGTGCGAGGGTCAACAATATGAAGTCTGCTCACTCCTATGCTTAGCAGTACTAGCAGGCTTACCAACCCTTATTTCAGGTTTGTGAGCATCGCAACCCCTTAAATGTGGGCAACTCTAGGAGCAACGTCTCCATGGAATTAACCAACGCCATTGTTAGCGCCTAGATCTAGCACCTTAACCCCATTTAGCCATCTTGAGCTGTATGCTACAACACTCAACTATTCAAAACAGCCTGAGTGCTCAAACATCCATCTAGTTATCTTGGCCTGAGAAGCCCAGAATCTGTCCCAACTGATCCCAAGTCCATCTAGGGTTAGTTATTATCCAGTACCATATACACTAGCAGGTTTGCACCAATTAAGGGCATGAGTTACATAAGTTTTCTCACAGAGGTTTTATGCATCAGGAAGGTGTACATGGGGCTGGGCAGACCGCAACAGAAAACATAATCACCCAGGGATTCCCACACCCCAGGGAATCTTTCTACCATAAAAAACTAAATAAATAAATACCTGCTAAGGTTTTTACACCCTAACTAAGGAATAAGATAGAGTAGAAGAGGTTATTCTATTATATATGAGAGCTAGGGTTTTTATATCTGATCATTGACCACCAGTTGCCACCTATCTGATTTTTACATTGATAGAAATATATATATCTTCTTGCTCACCTTACGATGAGGTTATATTGGATTTAGGGGTAGGAAAAAAGTAATACATTTGTAAAGAAAAAACCTTAGCAAAAGAATAAACGGCATTATCATAAACTTAAATTAAAATACTATCCTTGCAAAAATCCTCAGCATTGTCCGCTGGTAAAAATAAATCAAAAATCCTCAGCATCATCTGACAGCAAATATTATCAAAAGGTATAAGTTATTCTCAGCATAAATTGCTGGTAAATCATAAAAATTTGAATATACTTAACAGGAAATTTATCCTTGCATTTGATTCAAGTAAATCAAAGTATCAAAAAGCTATCTGAGAATTGGCCTGATACTTCTAAAATCCGCTGGACATCATATGTGCATATTTTAAAGAGCTGAATTGGAACTGAAATAAATAAAAGTCAAAGCAGGCTAATTAGTTGGTAAGGGTGACTGACTTAAATCAGTGCGCTAGAATTAATAGTACAAAAAACAAAACCCTCACTAATAGATAAATTAACCAGCAACTGTGCTCAATTGATAAATCAAAAATTTGCCATCAAATGAACCTTAATCTGTTAAAACTTCGAACACACCCCCAGTTTAACCAGATTATGTTTTTTAAGGATAGCTCCCACTCTGGAAGCTAGAATTTACTGGGGCTTCATAACTTTAATCATAAAAATAAGGCAGAGAGGTCCTTTGGTACAAACTTCTCCTCCTACCAAGACTTGACTAATGATAAACTCTTCACAAATGAACATTCTCTACACATTTACTATTTTATCCTGCTAAATCTACTAGACTCTAAGCTTCCATAATGCCTTCACATGACGCACCATAAGAGTTCCCAGTTATGAGCGCCTCTGGAAAAATTTACATTTTATAAGTTCAGAACACCACTGATGTGCTAGGATCAACAGTATGAAGACTGCTTACCCTTATGCACAGCAGTACTATCAGGCTAACCTTCTCTTGCTACAAGTTTATGAGAAGCACAACCCATCAACTATGGGCTTCCTCTAGAGCAACTTCTCCATGAAATAAACAACGCCATTGTCAGCGCCCAGATCTGGAACCTTTAACCCATCTAGCCAACATGACTAGAGTGTTCTAACACTTATCTAGTCATTTTGTCTGAGAAACACCATACACACCTTTTTCTGATGCATGAAACCTTTGTGATAGTACTGATGTAACTTAGGCCCTTAATTTGGAACAGACCTGCTAATAAATGAGGTAATAAATTAGAATCAACCTCAAGTGGACTTGGGATCAGTTAGTACAGATGCTGGGTTATTCAGGCCAAGATGAATAGGTGGGTTTTGGAGCACTCAGGTCAAGATGGCTAGATGAGTGGTGAGGCAATCAGATAAGATGACTAGATGGATTAAAGGTTTCAGCTCTGGGCGCTAATAATAGCGTTGGCTAATTAATGGATAAGTTGTAGAGGAAGCTTACAGTTGAGGGGTTACTCTGCTCACAAACTTGCAGTAATGGAAGGTGATCCTGATAGTACTGCTGCGCAAAGGGGTGAGCAGTCTTCATACTGTTGATCCTGGAACATTGGTGACATTCTTTACTTTTAAAAAGTGTAAATCTTTCAACAATCATCTTGATGTTAAGCCTAAGGCTATATATAGCGTCTATCTCCTTTGTTCTCCCCATTAACAAATTTACGCCACCTATTATTTCTTACTAACTATTGGCTTCCTAATGGCAGGAAATGGAAACCACTTATCTATGTTACCATTATTGACCTCATCCCAATTTTTAATGATGATTTCTTATCTATTCCAACTCTCACCTGAACTTTGACATCACTTACTACATTCCTGAATACAATTTTAACCTCACATGTGGTACTCCTCTATCAATCATCATAATCCTGATTTCCCCCTGGTACTTTAAATAGTACCATCTTTTTACATAATAAATTATTCTGAATAGTGTTCTGTTTTATATTAGAATTTTTATGTTTCTTTGCATACTTTTCTTTTAGTATTAACATTTGTGATCCAGTACAGTTTCCAGTAAGCAGACCTTAATCATGTAAAGTGCATAATTATCGCCTCTTAAAAGCTATTTCGCTTACAAAGGCCATCCAAAAGTTAATTAGCTTCTAAAACAATATATTAACTGAGTTGTTTAACAAAGGAACCTCTGAGTACCCAATAATCTATCCACAGCTTGTTTCCCATAGCAACATAGCCAATAAATGTGAGTTACTTTTAAAGGTAGAGAAATGAGGAATTGACTAAAGAAAATCTTGAGTGTAAAGTCTACCCTATCCATGTCCAAACGCAAGCACATAAAAATTGGCTATTTACTCAAAGTCTTAAGTCAGCGTTTTTCTCACAAGATGAACCATTTTTTTAAAAATGATATTATAGCGATGATACACCAACCATGCAGGATTTACCAACTATTTACTAATGTTACCCTTTTTAGCTCAGGTAGCATAAAAAATTCCTCCAAAACTTTCTAGAAGCACCACCTCATCAACTCTAACTTGTGCTGCCATAGCAACCTCAACTCATTATGATTCTGTGCCCCATGTTACTAACGTAGAGCTCCCAGAAGGTTCACTGCACCCCAACTGGGCTTGTGAAAATGACAGCTATTTAAGTAATCTTCATTTATTTTAGTTCAAAGTAACAAAGGGTACATATAAATCTTCATGTTTTTTTTGAAAATCACCATGGGGGTGCATATGAGAGAGACAAACCACCCATGCTGATGAATTTTGCTGGAACCATAAAGCCAAGAGATTGGGATGCCTAATATTTTAAAGCTGGCACAATTTATGCAAACACCAAAAATATCATTATTAAAGAGTTTGTAGTGGCATAACTAATGATTACATAGAAAGCTTCCTTCCTCAACAATTTTAAAAGTGATGAACAATTCTAAATTTTATTAAACCTGCTCTAAATTGAGGCCTAATTATTAAATATAACCAAGGTCCAAAGTCATTATGCTGCTCAGATTGATTCTTGAAATGCTAGTGAGCACTATTAGGAATTGTATCGAGCAATGTTATAATATGAAATAGAGAATACCTTAACACAACCAGTTAATTACCTTCACAAATTTACTGTGATCTTTGATGTGCCATATATTGGTTACAGTGAATATTGAGAAGTTTAAAAAGGCCCAACTACTCCACTAAGCAATTGACTATGACAAATTGGCCTTATCCCGAGGAAAATAACATTTGTTGTATTACAAATCACAAATGTAAAAAAATGTACTACTCTCCTAAGTGTACATATATTGTAATCAAATTGAATGTCCATTAAGTAAACAAATTTGAAAGTTCATGAAAAATTTTTAGAGCAGAAAAAGAATATTCTAATTACACTGACACAAAAATACCTCTGTTTAGGTATGAAGTGATAACTCTTACTTTCACTACATCTTGTTGTTAAGAACCATGATGCTCTTTCATATAACTTGCCAATTTTTTTTGAAATATGCTATCCATGCCCTCTCAGCTACATAAAAATAATGACTTACACACATATTTAAGCCAAGCTGAAACATGAGATTTCTCATTTAATGACCAAAATAAAGCTCTTGCCACCCCGCCACCTTTTTAAAGATGACTATGTCTCTATTATCAATTTATATCAACTCATCCAACTTGTTGGAAGATTACTATACTCCATAGACAATTATGCACTCCATGGTTGTCATTATGTGTTAGATGTGTCTCACGCCCACATAAGAAAAAGATGTTAAAAAAATTAAAGATGATAATAAAGATTCAATCTCCCTTAATTGTTCAACTCATGTATAAGAATGACATAGTCTCTTTATTTTTAGAAAGTATGAAGTCATACATTGGTGAAAAGTGGCAACTGCACATGTTCATAATGGTTCTAACACTTAACTAACAAGGCTTACTGTTTGATAACAGGAAGCGCGATCTGATAAATAACAGTTCAGGTAAAATGGGACTGTGTTATTACCAAAGATACCTAGGTAATTTTGCTTAGAATATAGAAATGACATTAGTAAAAATCTAGTAAACCAAGAACAAGGTATAGTTTAGGGATTATACTTTCAAATATATGGGTGAAATATGGCAATTTAATGCCATCCATCAGAAAAAGTCTGCATTGGTTTCCAGAAAACAAACTTTGTTTCTATTCATTGACCTGCACTATCAGGCATCTATTGGTAAATCTTTCACCAACACGATTCCAAAGCTGTGGCGATGGTTCCCACAAGTCCAGTAAGCTAAAAGTATAATGAAATTGGCCAAATAACTCTTGAAAGTTTGATCACCAAAATAGCATAATTGGTCCCTCAATTGACATATTGCTAATTTGAGCTTCCTTCCACAAAGCCTAAAGATTATTGAATAGCTGCTATTGATTTTATGCTAAGTCAGAGATTCCTCCATGGAAGCCTAAGAATAATCAACACTAATAAACGACTTAACATCATGTCTGATAAATTAAGGCACTAGTATCAGAATATATTAAAAATCATAACCTGGTTAAAACCCCAACAACCATGATATTTCCAAATCAAATACTTAAAAACAAAGTGTTCCACTGATATATGGTAAGATCCTAACCATTATGCCTAGACACAAAGCCCTTTGTGGGAACAGATATTGATTTTAAACAGGCCCAAGGATATTACGGTTAATGCTATGCCAAGATAATGGTCTAAACATACTAATCGCTGCACCTAGTTCTATTATCCTGACAATAAGAAATTAAGGTACAATTAACACATAAGCCTATCACATTAATATAAAGTGACACCAAATCATCGCCTTTGTACACATTCTAGATGATGAATTTAAGATTAGCAAGGCTCATGAGCCTTCCTGTCCATAGTTACGTCACAATTTTCTTATAAAGTTAGATAACAATAAAAATGAATAAAAGATAAAACCACAATTGAATACTACGCTGGTGAGGAAAACAGGATAAAGAGAATGTAATTACAAGGATTGACAACCTTATTAATCTACATTGTGGGGGAGCTGGTGTTATATATTGGCTCTAATAACTTTGAAGTAAAAGATTAGAAAGTAATTGGAAGGAATTTTTCAAAACAAAAGAGAAAATGTCACCCAATACATATAATCTAAAAGACCCTATGATTAGTCTTATCATATCCAAGTACATGCCAAGTTCCTTAAGAAATTGCATACCATTGGAAGACTGACAACCACTGAATCTAAATCCCACAACTTCAATTTAACATCCAGTTTTTGTTCCCCTATGTTTGCCAAATGAGGAAAATGTTAAGATTTGTTTTGACTATTTTAAGAAACAATTGAATAATATCTCATTATATATTTTAGATAATTGATTTTTATATAAGCTTTTAATTGATATCTCACTGCTGACGTGGTTCCAAATTAGGTATTGTACTATCAAAATACCATAATATCCACGTCAGTGCATATTTTTACCACCAATTATATTATCAATCACCTTACTCCCTCCCGCCAACATTAAGTAATCATTAAGTATTGTCTTTTACATTATTAATGATAAATTTCCAACATCTCATTTGTAGCTGCCTAATCTCTATTCTGATTTTTGTTCAGACTCTTATTTAACTGATTTTTTCTTATTTATAATAAACTAGTTAATAATAATTTACTGTTTCGCTTACTTACCACTACCCTTTTACCATTAAACTATGAAAACCAAAAGTGTATATAAAGAAAGTAAACCCAATTTGTAAAGTACTCTACTATCTAGTAATTAAGTTTTTAATCCCAATGACACAGCAAAAATAATAACCACTGGCAAATATTATATTACAGTGTTTTAAGAGCCTTAACTAAATAAAACCTCTAAGCCTACTTTATTATTAAATATGCTATAATAATATCTTATCTTAGTACAAAGCTATTGTACCATATTGCACTAGAACTGTGAACTACTTGA
Source organism: Massospora cicadina (assembly GCA_022478985.1). Classification (NCBI taxonomy): domain Eukaryota; kingdom Fungi; phylum Entomophthoromycota; class Entomophthoromycetes; order Entomophthorales; family Entomophthoraceae; genus Massospora; species Massospora cicadina. The sequence goes on from JAKSZP010001763.1 coordinate 48,558, forward strand.
TCTTTTTGCTGCCCCAGCACCAATTGTAACACCTTGGAGTGCAGTATTAGCTCCACAATGACTCTAATAACATGCTTTATCTCAAAAGTAGAGGGTATTATGATACTATGTAAAGTTATATTACATAACAATTAATGGCCAGAGGAATAGTCAAGTAATTTCTCACTTGGCCTGGCAATACGCACCTATATACACACCTTAAAAAGTGACACAGAACCAAAGGTTGAGTGCAGCTCTGAGTAGTGTAAGTATGATGAGTTTAGTGGATAATCTTTAATAGTAAGAAATTTTAGCCATGATTAGAGATTTTGATGTCTAATGGTTGATTACATATGACATAGAAAAAGAACTAAAATCAGGTTACATGCGTAGGTATACTAAAGCTCAGATAGCATATATAGTGCACAAGGCATAGCTGGTAATAAGTTTATAAATAATATATGCTCTTAAGATACAAGTGAAATTAGCCTAAGATGAAATGTAATATAAACTATGAGTCATAATTTCTGTCAGTAAGATGAACCAAATTATCAGAATTTCCAGTTTTATTGGCCAGATTTTTTGAGGCTAACAATTATTAGTTAAATTAAAATCAGCGTGCTTTCTAGTAGAATTATTTTTCACTAGACAAAACCACTGTTTGAAATAATTAAGACCAGAAAAAAAAGAGTAAAACCAAATTTACTTAAAATGAAAAAACTTTCTTTTACCGCTCAAAGTCACTTTTAAGCGATTTTAAATTTAAAGTTTTACTTAACCGCAGCCATCTGCCCAAACCTATTCTTTAATGTCCTTGGCTCCGCCGCCTGCCACCCCAGTGTGGGGCAGCAGTGCACCCCCACCTAGCGTTTTATGCCCCGCGGGCAAGCGCGTTTGGATGGGCTTAAACAGCCCGCCCACTGCTTCCAACCGTTTTGTCCCCCCACGGGACTTAGCGCTCCACCTGGCGCGCGTCCACCCTTCTCACCCCCATCCTCGCGCCCTCCTTCGCTCTGCCATTCGCTATTGCCTCAGAGTGGACTATGGGCGTTTGTTCCCATATGCCAATAAGGCAATTATTGAGCTAGCCACTGTGGCCTTTGCGCCAGCTGGCTTTATAGACTTCCGCCCTTTTAAGGGCTACTTTGATGTTGGGTTCTAATCTGAGGAGGATGCTGAAGCGGCAGCACAAAATCCTCTAATTTATAAAAAAACCCCCATTTCACAACCCATACTCGCCTCCCTTCAGACACCACACTGGTGGTATTCTTTGCAAATCTCCCATCCCACCTTCCACCCCAGGTTTTGTATGACCAGTTGGTCGTGGGGCTCATGGCTTATGACACTCAGCCCAACCTCATCTTTGTCATTCCATCTGGTGCAGAGCGCCTTGCTGCTCCTTGTGCAACAGCCACCATCATACCACACCACCCTACCATAGCCCAACAAATCCCACCCCGTGCTAGTGTGGCTGCAGCGCCTGATCATTTCTTTTGGGCTCAGGTAAATAATGGTAGGCAGATTTGTTCCCTCTGCTTTGGCCTTGAACATGCAAAAAGAGTGTGCCCTCAGGCCAAGTCCGCTGCTGCGGCTTCTGAGCCTCCTTCTGGAGGTTCAGTATGGGGCGCTTTGCTGCCCCCTCCCACCCTCAATCTCGTTCAGTGGGCCCACATGGAAAATCAGCCCCCCAAAACCTCTAGCCTCACTCTCCCACCTAAATCTACCCCAGCCAATCAGAGCAATGCTTGGACCACCATTGGCACCCAAGCAGCTGCCCATTCGCCCAATCCCACCCGCCCAAATTCGAACGCCACTATTCCAATAATCCAAAATCCATGGGATCTATTGGCTGAAACTGATGAATCAGGTAATGTCCTCATTAGTAAGCATACAGGTCAACCTCTCTGCCAAGGCGATTATGGTCAGGAAGAATTTTTCCTTTCTGACTTTGATGAAACCCCTACTCCTCGCCATTTCGCTCCTCTGCCCAATACAGCCCCCTTCCAAAGTGATCACCAGCTCGCCTTAGCTGCGGTGGCCTCTCCTCATTGCCCAAAACTATGCACCGCGGTGGCCCAGTCAGTGGCTCAGCTCCAGCATGGCCTGCCCACCCTCTTCTTCCCCCTGACTTCCCTGAATCTCCATGCAGTGACATCTCAAAACTATTTGATGATGCTGAAGTTGCTGTTATGAATGTCACAATGATTGCTTCATTCAACCCCTCAGCCAAAATCACCCGCCACATTATCTCCCTTTTCGCCCAACTTCCTGAAGCCCGCAAAGAAGCTGAAGTTCTCCTCGCAGCTTTTGTTGAAACACTTTCCCATCATTATCTTGATGCAGAAGAGGAAAACTCCTACTACACTGACCTTAACCCCACTATGCGGATGCCCCTAACGCCCTGGCTCTCTGCTCTGATCTGGTACTGTAACCAAAATCCCTTGAACAAGGTGGGTCTTTCTGAAAACCAACCCCCCGACCCCTCCTCACCCTCTGTCATGGTGGGTTAGCAGTTTCTGCTTCCCACCTGGTTAGTAGTTTTGTTTTGTCATTTTGAGTGTTGTGTTTGGTACTGTCCGTCCCCTGGTCGTTGTACCACAAATAAATTGAATAAATTGAGAATAAATTTACTTAAATGAATATATATAAAATATTTGTTGGCGTGGGCTCTGAATAGAATATCATTTTATTTGTTTATAAACCTTTCTTACCCCTCAAGGTAGCATTATATGTAATTTGAGATTACTTGACCCTATTAAATTATTGTTGCTGTTTTATATTTGATTATAGTTTTTGTACTTATCAAGGGATTTTCACATTTGATATTACCAATTGTATATATAGAGACAATGACTCAGTAAGAAATTGTCAGGCTTTAGTTTCTGTTGATCATCAGCAAACCTGTCTAAGGGTCATTTCATGTCTGAACTGTCTCAAACTCAATCTTTCTGAAAATACCCACCTTAAGATCTTGTTTAGGGGGTACATAGCTCTGGAGGAATCTTCCGTGGACTTTATTAATGGCAGTCCCAGCTTTACTGAGGCAATGAAATATTAGAAAAACGTCAGTATAACACTTGATAGGGGCCAGACCATAGTACATTAAGTTTATGAACTCACCCTCAAGGTTAGTGGTGGTAAAATAAACTAAATTCATCAATTGATACTCAGACTTGAGGGGCTTCTTTGCGTTGGTTTGTTCTGTTTCTTTTCTGATAGTAATTTCTAGTGTTTCAGATACCAAAGCATGCAATATAAATATTTTATTTATCAGTTTCTCATGACTATATTGGTGATGTTGGGGTAAGGTTTTCAAATGGGGGGAACTAAAAGGCAACGCTAGTTTCCAACTGTATAAAGTCTTGAACGGGAATCCTAATAGTCTGGTGATAGCTTACCAGTAAAACATGGAAGCCCCAAGGAGATAATCTTTCCATTGAGTTGCTTAAGTTTGAGTTTCCTTAATGAGAATAGAGATGAGGGCGCCATCAGCTCGCTCTTTGGCCCCATTAGCAGAAGGATGATATGGGACTGTAAAGGCTTAATTAGTCCCCATCAATGAATTAGTTTAGTCACATCCTAGGATACAAAATTCATTCCATTATCAGACAGGAAAACTTTTTGGACTGCCGTGCTGGGTAAAAATTTATTTAAGTTAAAACAAGAAAGTGGCCTTAGCTGTGGCAGAGGCTACTGATATAGCCTCAGCACATTTTGTTAAATGATCAATGGCTAAGATAATATTAGTGCCTGTACATGGCGGTAGGCAGAAGCCCAATGACATCTTTAGTGAATATAGCAAAGGGTGAAGTTGCATTAAAAATTTAAAGTTGGTAAATCCTGTTATATGAGCTTGGTTAGCGAAAATGATTCAGGATTCAATAATGTCATGGATGGAAGCAAGCATGTCTTTCCAGTAGCATTGTTCTTTAAGCTACTGGTAGAGTTTCCGTGGAGTTCCATGCCCCACTGTGGTATGCGCCTCCATAATGGTCAAAGTTTTATCTGAGGAGAAGACATAAGGTAACCAAGTTATGTACACCACATTTAATAAAGTAGCCCTTCCTCAATTCAGGTCTATTCATCATTTGTCTCAATTGTTAATGAATTTCTGGGACTCTTAATCCCATGTCACTGGTCATCCTATCAGTTAATAAACTTGATCTTCTTTGGATGCATATAAAGCTTGAATTGGTAATCAGGTAACCCATATGGGAATCCAGCTAACTAATGCTTGCTGGTGCCAATACTCAGTCGGATTTCCAAAAATTATTTGTTTTATTTATTTTTGCCAACTAATTTAGAGGACTTACACTATGTAAATTATAGAATGAATACTATAATTCCTCCAAAATAGTCTCTTGGGTGTGATAAACGATACTTTATTACAATACCTCTCACAAGTATTTATGGTCATCAAAGGCATATAGTGGGGTAATTATTAAATTAATATAGGATTGGTGACATGGCTTATTCAGTTTAAAAACTGTCCAAACGCGCTCAAAAAAGTCTTTTTTCTTCATCTGGTATTAACATGTGTGACTGGTCCATCGTAGGTAGGATAAAACCATGGGGGAAGTTTTTATATATTGTACCCAAACACATACATTGTATTTAACCTCATTGCAGCCAATCTCCATCTGCTTTAGCTCATGATTGGGGGTAAAATTTCTTCACCCTTTGCATCCCCCCTCAAACCTATAAAAGGGGGTGTTTTTTTATAATCAAAAAATGTGGAATAAGCGCTAGAGCTTGGGCGACCCTCCAGATCAGGTGGGATATTCCGCTGAGGGTCAGGAGTGACAAGGGCAGCTCAATCTGCCCTGTTTGATGGAAGTTAAGGTGTAAAACGATTACTTTGAGTTGAATCATTTCACTAAGAGTTTAAAGATTTCAGATGTAATAAACGTGGACTATTTTCGCCCAAAGCACTCTTCTCCTGAAGTTGAGATGGCATTTGTCTGACAACCCTTCAGCAATTTTTAGTAATAATGGTCTTATACTAACCCATCAGCTTTTTTTGATAGCCCCATTTTTTTTAGTACTAGATGGTCCCCTGATAGCCCCATTTTGATGCACAATAATAAAAATTATAGTTTTGCTACTTATAGCCCATCTTGCAAGTAGCCCATTGTGAGACTTCATTTTCTGAAACCATATAAATAATGCATGATTGTTTACAAATCAAAGTGTCTACCATATAGGTATGGGTGGAAACGTTTAAACGCTAACAACACACCTAAGCACTTCTGTTTTAAGACACTATAGTTTCTTAATTTCTTGATCAGTGTTTTACTGAAGTAAGCAATAGGATGGCCAACTTAATTAGAGTCAAGTTGTGCCAGTATAGCTCTAACTGTAACATCACTGGCATCTGTGAACATGAATAATTGCTTGTAAAATTCAGGATGAATTGATATTGGTGCAGTCAATAAAACATTTCTCAGGGAGTTAAAGCTTGTTGTTGAGAAGCCTCTCAGTGTAACAGGACCTATTTATGGAGTATTCATACTAAGGACTCAGCTATCTCAGCAAAGTGAATAATACTATGTTATTAGTAACTGACCACATCTAAAGATACCTAAACATCACATAGTGTATTTGACAAGACATCTTATGAATGGTGAAGACCTTTTTAGGTAATAAAGAGATTCCTTTACTCATAACTTTATGGCCCAAAAACTCTCTCTATAAAAATTGCATTTGTTGGGCTTCATCTCAAAGGATTCTGACCTCATTTTATTGGAGACTTCTCATAGGTGCTATAGATGTTCATTAAAGATGTGAGAGAACGTAGTGACATCATACAAATAAATTAGTACAAAAACGTTCTAAGATTCTAAGCATACCATCAATCTCCCGCTGAAAGGTTGCAGGGCGTTGCACAACCCCTGAGGCATACAGGTCATCTTAAATAGCCTTTTTTTGAAGATTAGTGCGCATTTCTCTCTGTCTTCTGGTACAAGCTCAATCTATTAATATTCACTAGCAAAATCCATGAATAAGAAAAAAAATAAACCTAATCCAGTAGCCAGAAAGAGTCATCAATATGTGGCAGAGGGTAGCTATCTTTCTAGCTGATCACATTCAGTTGCCTGTAATACATCAAAACGCAATATCCCCTATCTTTCTTATGGACCACCAAAAGGGAGAATGTAAGGAGAGTGTCCATAACTCTCCTGTTCCCAGCGTGGTAGTGCTCGGTGCACAGGCCCAACGCCAGGGAACTAGCCGTTAGAATAAAAGTCACTATTGCCCAGCAGAGGGTGCTGGAGCAATAAAAGCTCAAGCAAAAGTGAGCGATTATCAAGATAAAAACCCAACCCAAAATGATGCAGTGCACTAAGGGAGAAATGGGAAACGTCCCAGGTTGGAGGGAACATGGGCTAACCAACTGCGCACTAGGTGATAGCCTAATCATAAATAAAATGTTGTGGTTAAGGTAGCGCAAGACCTCCTTGAAGGGGTCTGCACACAGGATCGTTTGGAATAGCTTTTAATAAAAAATGGTAAAGCGGGGAAATTTTATTTGGGAAGTTGACCAACAAGGAGTGTTGGTCATGGGAAACACAATTAAACAACATTGGGGGAATAAAGGGTTTGCTGAAGTGGGCCCAAGCACTGACCCACCAATAGGCCAACACTACCATCCAAATTCGTTGAATATGCTGAAACTGACTTCACACGAGTGATCAATTGAAGTTGGATCTGACCCAAACGCGTTGTTTCACATATGGAACAGGTTTAAAAACCCCGTTCCTCAACTAACCAAATGGAACCATCCGCGTTAATTAGATAGATCATCCGTTTTTAACGCCTGGGCCAATGTAAGGGGCTGGGCATTTGGCACCTCACTAGTACCAACCTGGGCATATTTAGCCTGTACCCAGCGTTGGTCTAGTGTATGCCTAAGATCAGGGAGGGCCTGTAACTTCACCTTCTGGGCCTCCTGGCGCCTAGCCTTATCCTTGGGGTTGGTCCCCACTATGATGTCATGTGACCATGACAGAGGAGCCTATGGTCTCTTGGAAGGTTATAATAGATAAACTCTAATAACTGTTTCAACTCCTTGGTCATTTAGGCCTCTTCAACCTTGGACTTTTGGTAGGGCCTGGCCTGGATGAACTAAGAATCACCACTCTGTACCTTGTTCTGGACCCTTTCATCACCTCAAAAGTCATTAATCACTTTTTGCATAACAGTTCTCTTGACTATGCTAAAGTACAAAAATAGGCTCAAATCTGAAAATCAGCGGAGAGGTAAAAAAACAAAGAATGGGGAAAATATAGATTACTTTATTAAGTTAGAAAGCTTTGATAACTATAGGGCGTGTAGGGACATGGTCCTCAGGGACCTTCAAGGGCCCTGTAAGATCAGGATCTTTTACTGCCTTTCAGATTGACTGCCAGGTCAGCATCCTCATTGTACTGCGTTATACTCGTGACTGCAGAGGTGGGGGACGCGCCTCTTATAATTTTAGGAAGTGGGGACGAGATTTCTGAAGTTGTTTCCACCAATTTTTGTATGTGTGATGATTCCTGATCAGTTATAGTTTTGGCGCCTTCAGGGCAAGGTTCCATTTGCGCTGGGTTGAGAGTTGATTTGCAAGGCTTTATCTGGAAGCAATGATTTTGGCTTGCTCGTCATCTTGAATCCTGACAACGCCCCACTCAAAATCCTGTTGTAGGGGGGTATAGGGCTAGAGAAACCATCCATGTACTCGAATCACCACAGTATTCTGTTTAAAATTGGCAATGGCGTAATCAGAGTTAACCTTATGAATGACCTTATAAGGTCTATACTAAAGAATGTCAAGCTTATTCTGTTGAACTCTGGGTTTTGATGATAAAAAAGAACGAGGTCATCCAAATGAAAAACTAGTAAGGAGGGTCATCCAAAATTAAATTGGGATGTTTCCCATTCTGTGGAGATGACGATGCCTTGCATGGCTAGGGCTTAAAGCTGGAAAATTTAATCGGCTAAGGCCCTCATAATTAAATCAGAGTCTCAGAAGAGGAGTATCAAGAAATGGCTGAACGCTACTTGGGAACCAGGAGAACGTCCATATAGAGCTCCAAAGGGGGCATCTTGTCTCAGTGGTAGCTTATTCAATATGCAAAGCGCTGGTTAGATAATAATTCAGCGAACAAAATCAAAGGCCATTTTAAACAAAATAGAAAAGAGTTCCATTAGCGCGCTTCACCGCCCAATTTGTTGATGGGTTGTAAGGGGTGGCGAAACTTTAGTTAGTGCCAAAAAGAAAAGTAAGTTCTTGAACTACCTGTGAGGTGAAATTTATCCCATTGTCCAAAAGTAAAGTTTGTGGGCATCCATTCTGGGTGAAAATTGATCAAATAAGAAAAAGAGCCATTGCTTTTTCAGTGGCAGTGGGGACCAAAATACCTTTGACCCATTTGGTCAGATGGTACATAGCTAGGAGGATATTTGTGGTTATGCAGCCCTGTGGGAAGAGGGCCTACTACATCAACGTCAATGACATTGAAGGGTCTTGTTGGGGCAATGACTGATCGTTGGTACAAAGGACTTGCCCAATCTTGAGATCAGCAAGTCATATAAGCCTCTAGGACCTCTTAGATGGTTTTTACCATTTGGTCCTAGTAACGTCGTGCCTTCAGCCACTTGTGAGTCTTCTTAACATTCCCATGTCCACAGTCATATGACCTTTTAGGATAACGTCAGTTCAAGAAGAAGGGCAGACGTAAGGGAGTCATTTCTTATTGACCCTCTTATATAGCAGCCCATCTTTGTCCTGATTATCTTGGGTCATATTTTGGAGATCAGCTTGGACCCCAGAAGTTTCTAACTCCCAGCGTTCTGGTCAACTGATTAGATCGCACAATCAGTCTTCCTAGTGGGTTAAGGCAGCAAGTACTGGCAACCTAGAGAGGCCATTGACGTTTTGGTGAATCACTCCAATGTGATGAACAATAGTGATATAATAGCTCTGCAGAATTAAGGCCCATATGGCTAAACGGAAATTATGGTCCTTCATCTGCTGTAGCCACTGGAGTGAGGAAGGTTCAGTGACAATGGTAAAGTGGGTGCCATAAAGATAGGGCCAAAATTATTGACCGCTAACAGGACAGCCAGCCGTTTTTGCTTGGTAACTCTATAGTTACGTTCAGCTTGCTCAGGGTCTTGCTGGGATAGTCTACTGGATGATCAACCTGATTTTCGGCGTTCTGGGCTAGAATGTCCCCAACGGAGACATCACTTGCTTCTGTGAATAACAAGAAAGGCTGATTGAAATGTGGATGGACTAAAATGGGTTTAGTACAAAGAACGGTTCTCAACGCATTAGCCTGTTCTTATTCCAGCTGCCACTCAAACGGCACGTTCTTCTGCAGGAGGTAAAATAGAGGCTTGTACAGGTTGGTAAACTGAAAAACAAACTGATAATAGTAACCCACCATGCCAAGGAATACATAAATATCCCTTAGGCTCTGGGAGCGCGACATCTTTTTCTAAGGCGTCACCCTTATCTGGTATTGGATGGATGCACTCTTTTGACACATTATGTCCAAGAAATTACAAACAGATTGGAAAAAGGAGCACTTCGAAAGTATAGCTTAATCAAAGCCTTCCTAAGCCGATTAAAAACTTCCTGAAGGTGCTTCATGTAACCATTGAAAGTTTTCAAGATGGTGAAGTTGTCAAGGTATATGATGACACATGATAATTTTAAGTCCCTAAAGGTTCCATCTATATCACATTGGAAAGTGGCCGGCATGTTACATAGGACCTGATGCATCCTTGTGGGTTTAAATAGCCCTTCATTAGCTATAAGCGCGCACTTGGCTCGATCTTCAGAGGCAAGCTCCACTTGCCAATATACGCTGGTAAGGTCCATTGCGGAATAGTACCATAATATGGAGAGCAGGTGGAAAGAATTGTCAATTTGGGGCAGAAGATAACTGTCCTTCTTGGTGATGGAGTTGAGCCAATGATAGTCCATCACCACACAAAGGATGCCATCTTTCTTCCAAACCAGTAGGAGAGGAGAGACCCAAGGGCTTCACAAAGGCACCAATAGTCTGGCATCAAGTAATTGTTTGAGTTCCACATCCACCTGGACCTCTTCAACCTTACTTTTTTTGGTAGGGTCAGGACCAAAAGGGAGCGTCCACAGTCTCCACATGGTGTAGAACCCCACTTATTTTTCCAAGTTTTAAGTCAAGGCTGAAAATAGGTCTAAATACTCCTCCAGTAATTCTTGAACTTAGCGATGTTGTTCCCCAGTAAGATCTTTCCAATACTAATGTCAACTAGAGCCACTGATGAGGCATCTCCAAACCAAAATCCCTTAAGCTCCCAAAACTGCGGACATTGTTGACAGCCTCTACTGGTTGGAGGCGAACATATGTGCTGGGACTGTTTGTTTCTGCAACCCTAGATTAGTCAGTAAGGTTGGCCAACAACACTAATATAGATCTGGCATAAGCTGGATTTAGAATCCCCGGACAAGTTAGAACCTCCTTGGAAGACAGGATATCTAGGCTTTGAATTTCCAGCAGTATCTTTAGGGGATGTAACATGGATCCCGGTATCAGCAATAATTTGGGACTTCAAAAGATATAGCATTCGCCCTAGGTAAGTAGATTGGCATGCCTTTTTGTCCCTTAACAGCAAGTGAGGGCAGCCAGACCTGAGAGCCCCTTACATGATACTTGAGTCATTTATTCAGCTCTCACTCTCTAGTAGGTAATCCTGGGCTTTGACCTCCACCCTAAAGTTGCTGGAAGTTTCAAAGATTAGGGGACCCAATGCCCTAGTATGGATAGAAATCTGCCATCATAATGTACCACCGCGGAGTAGTCTTGGAGAAACTGAGTTCTAAGATGTTCATAGCTTGGGTTAGCCAGCGTGATAGTGGGGGTATTTACAGAGAGCTTCCAAAATTGGAGATGTAGGGAAGAATAGGCCCCTATAAATCGTGTACATTGGGGTCCAGCTGTGCCATACTCCATATAATGTGGAAATTCCAGAGCGATTTTAATACATTTCATCAACTTGGATATATACATTTATGGGGGAACCACTATTAACTATGGTGAGAACCAGGATCTTATGAACTCAGACAGAGACGTGGGTAACCAGAATAACAAATTGTGAAGGTAGCGTGAGAAACATGGGAGAGTAATTGAAAGAAGAGTAAAAAGTATCAATTTCTTTATTATCAATGGGTACCAATACTTTTTCTTCAGTTATGATAGCTTCAGGTTTGTTAGAGGTCTGTGATGATCCTTGAGGCGTGGTAGGGATGTCAGCATGAAGCGCCTCGTCCTTCATGCTGATGGCCCTTTTCACGCCTCCTTAGCAAGTCAATTCCAGTATGTCTTAGCGCTGTATGGAAGACAATGAAGTAGGTGCATTGGATTCAAGGATTTTTCTGTTCTTGACAAAATGGACTTGAGGACGATTAAAGGAAGCAGAAGTGGTAGTCTTATGGCGTAGGGTCGTCGCAAGGATCTCATTAAGCACTTCCTTGACTTCACAAATGCACATAAAACTGTTCTTTTGACCAATAATGTGCATTTGAACCTCAGGATAAGATCCCAACGTGGAGATGACAGCAGTAATGGCGTCATCCAAGGGGATACGATTTGTGGTAACCAAAGGCTGTTCTTAAGTGTAAAAATGGCTGGCGAATTTCAAGAGCTCTCTCCTTTATTCTTTCAGATACTCATGAGTGTTTGTATCTTATTAGCCAGGGTTTGATTTCTGCCAAATTCTTGGACTAAGGCCATCCGTATCTGCTCCCAGGTGTTACATTCTTTCAGGGGGAGTCATGATCCTCTGAGCAGTGCTGTTAAGGCAGGTGTGGATATGATCCACTTTTTGACAGTCAATGGCCTCTTCCATGGAACTCTCATATTCATATAGGAAAGAGAGATGCTTTCCTGGCCAGGGGTAAAATCTCCAAAAACTAGGTTTTAAAATTAGTTACAAGAGGAGTGGAGAGGGTGTTAACCAGGATTTGGTGAAAGCTCAGAGATCTCAGTTTCTGCATAGTCGCAGGGGCCTGCCAATCCAATCGCTCCTTAGGCCCTTGAGGTCCTCTTAGATATCGTCCCAGTTTCAGTTGATGGAGAAAAATGAAAGCCTTATGAGCAACCTGCTCTTTTAGGGCTTGAATATCGGCGCCCTAAAAAGAAACTGAAATTTTTAGGTTATCTAAATGGGTCTCAAACCCTCAATAGACTTGCTTTAGCTGAGAGATTCAACTAATGGTAAGCTTGGTGAAGACGCTAAATAATCCATTTCATCTGACAATGCCTCAATTGAGACCCTAAGGTCAAGGGGGACTCCATCTGCTCAGAGTTTACATCTTTGGGCTACACTTTGTATCTTATCCTGTAAGGCGACTAGGGCTGTTAAGACATCCTTGCTCCAAGAGTCTTCAGGGCCTCCAGGAGTAGGTGCCGCGGGGCCAGAGGGACCTAGAGGCCCACGGACCCTCATATCCTTTGGGACATTGGGCCCCCTAGTCCCTTCAGGTCCTTCACTCCTGAAGATGTAGTCACGAGAGGCCAGTCCTGATAGTGTTGCTGTATAATTCAAACCAGATCTTTGAATTGATGGAGGCGCTGGTTCCAAGAAGCCTCAAAGAGCTGGATATTATGAAGAAGTTGGTCCTTGAGGTAGGTGGAAATCCCACTATCCAACACCGCAATGTGGCCTTAGCTTTGATTAGTCATTTATTATTGTTATTGGAATTTCAGTTGTCAGGGACAAAGTAGGAGGCTACGTTGTAGAAACTGATAACATGGGAGTGTAAAGTTTATGTAAGCACTAGATTTTGGGAGACTTCATGATGGAGCAACCTGACTAACTGGAAGAGGTAGGGAATGCCAGGGTAACAATTTTTTGAAGATAGCGCTCAGTCAACAAGGTCAACTCTCCCACTGGTAGTTGGGCTGAGATTTAAAGATCTGCATGGTAGAAGATACCAAATTGTTGCGGACAGCTGAAGTGGGCCCCAAGTAATAAATGCCATTAATAACTGTTAAATAATATCATTAAGGTTTTAGCACTGAAGTTGATACAGATTACCATCAACTGAAGGTAGAGAGAACAGGAGAATGATCAAAATTTATAAACTTTCAGGCCAAGTGGGTGGTACTTCATATTGCAAAGTACTAATCCAGTGAGTGGCGCTTCTCAACTGATCTGCAGGCTGATTTTCTTGAATGCTAGTATTACCCATTGTTTGTGATAGACGTTTTTACTTTATACCATCTCAGAGCCCCTTGTAGCGAGCACCACTTCTCTCGGCGTAACAGTTCTCTTGACTGTTGCCAAAGTTTAAAAATGAACTCAAAACTGGAAATTAGTGAAGAGGTTGAAAAACGAAAAGTTGAGGCGAATATAGACTTTTTTTATTGAGTTAGAAAGCGTTAATAACTATAGGGCATGCAGGGTTATAGTGCCTCAGGGGACCTTTGTGGTTCCTGAAAGATCATGATCTTTTACTGTCTTCCAGATTAACCATCTGGTTGGCACCCTAATTGTACTGCATCGTCCTCATGATTGCAGCAGTGGGGGACGCGCCTCTCGTGATTTGGGAAGCAGGGACAGGATTCCTGAAGGTGTTTCCTCCAATTCTTGTATTCATAATACTTTCTTATCAGATCTAGTTTTGGCGCCTTCAGGGTAAGGTTCCATTTTCATTGATTCATGAGTTGATCTGTCAAGTTTCGATTTGGGAGTAGGAATTTCAGCTTGCTTATTCTCTCAAATCCTGATAATCACTAAATAATCTATTGATATATTACTCAAAGGGACACCGGTAATTGTTATTGTTCACTGGTAAGTAATTGACTAAATTTTACCTCTGCCTGTGCTATATAGGGGGTTCATCAAGTCTTAAGTCAGTCAAAGATCCACAACCAGAGATGAAAACAACTTGATTATTTGGTAAGGTGCAGACATAGGATATTTGGTGATTATGAGCCACAGTCAAGGGTTGATTAGTGAGATTGGTCACCAATATGGTACTAGGACCACAATAAGCAGGGTTGAGAATGCCTGAGCAAGCCAGAGGTTCACATATTCATAGGTGATTTATCCATAAATTTCCAACAATTGAGCCAGCAATAAAGTAACTTGGATCCCTGTCTCCACCAATATTTGGGACTTAGGGGAATTACGGTCTTATTTACAGGGAAAATGGAATTCCCTCATGGGCATTGACAGTGGATAGAGTTAGCCTAACCTTTGGTCCTATTACCAAAATAGCAGTTGCTCAATAGACTTAGGATGTTCCAGCAGGCAACTTCATGGATTTCTCCTCCCTTTTTCTTTAGGCAGGTTTGAATAATGAGCAAACGTAATGCCCCAGTATGGAGAAATACAGGTCTTTATGGATAAATTTTAGTGTTTAATTGACTAGGATCTGCGTGCCCTTGAGTAAATCATAGCTATCATTGTATAGAACAATTTCTGGGGCCAACACCATTGAAGAAGTAAACTGAATGGGTAACAACAAGTAAATACCAAGAGATCTGGTGCATGAAGGTCTAACTGTTCCATATTCTATCGTATGATTACAATCTGGAGTGAACTTAATGTGCCTTATCAGGCGAGAGGAGATGACATTGGCAAGAGAACTGGTTCAACAATAGCCAGGACTTTTACAATATGCACCACTACTTCTACCTGGTCTAACATCAAAGCCGAAGTAATGGATGAAATAAATAGCATAAAAAATTATAACCTGTCAAAAAAATCAATGGGTTTACCCAGGACGGAATAAGATGATTGGCATACTTTACTTCCAATGAGAGTATTATGATGTAAACTCCATCTGCAGCTGACACAACAAAACAATCAGGAGGTGAATGTATCTGTGGAAAGTGTTTAAGGGTAGATTTGTCAGCTTAGAGAGCATCACGCCCTAGTCTCACGCCTTTTTTCTGACTTTTCTGACTTCTTTTTCCAGCATTGATTCTTCTGATGATTAAAAACCCACAATAGGAACAGAAATAACGTTTAGCAGAGACTCTAGTTTTTTAATGGCATAAATATGAGGCCACGACCCTTTACTGGATGAGGCGTAACATGTTTTGGGTTTAGGTAGTTCCATATAGCTCTTTTATTATCAAGGATCAATTCGGAGTGCTTCTTAATTCCTTGGAAGTGAAGCACAAAATTGTGATTGGAGGAAAAAGCTGATACAACTGCAGCTATTGCATCAACCAGGGTAACCAAATAATAAGAGGCAAAGGATTGAGCCTCATAAAAATACTGTTGGTAAAGTCAATATCAGATTCTCCTTTTTTGGTGTAGGTGCATAAAGGCTTGCTTCCAATTACACAGGGTTAAGTCGCTACCAAACTCCTTAATGAGGACCACCTTTACTTGATCCCAAGATTTGCATTCCTTGAAGTAAGGCATCATTATCTCTAGTGTGTTACAGTTGAGACAGGTCTGTATGTGTTGAACTTTCTGACCATTGGTGGCAAACTCCATAGTTTTAACATATATGAAAAGGATTGGCTGAATATTCTCCAAGCTGGTAACATATCTTTCTTTAAAAATCATCTTAAATGTTTTGACCAGTTCATATAGAACATGTATGGTGGAGGTAGAAGGTATTCCAAGATATGAAGACTCCATCTCAAAAGGGTCGATTATGAGTTATTGGTCAATATGTTATCAAAGAGAATTGAGATCCTCTTAGAGTTCTGACCCAATTGTCCACAAGGCATTGTTAGCTTTAGAGATGATAGCCTGGTAAATTTTCTTATTTTTGATGGTCTGGTCGGCTAGTTTATGTGATACTGTTTGTTTCTGAGCTTCCAATTCTTGAAGTTGAGCGGTAAATCAATTGATCATGCGTCTAAAGTAACATGATGGGCTTGTTGTCATAGTGACTTATCTAACATGCTTGCTGTATGGTAGTCACTTTAACAGGGAGGGATTCCAAGGTTAGATAGGCATTGAGATACTTTCCTTCAACATCCATCCAGCTACTATGAGCCACCTCCACAATTGGTATTCCAAGTTTAAGGTACGGGATTCATAGTCTTTGTCTCAGATTGGCACAATACTTAAAGGATCTACAGTGGGGTCTTGGAGGACCATCTGAACCTCAGGGGCCCTTTGGGCCTCTGAGACCCTCAGGGCCTCTGAGTCCTTCTCAAATGGTCAGTTCAGAGGCAGATTAAACATTGGACCTATTATTGAGCTGCCAAAACCAATTAGGGTAAGTCATCAATATGAGTTAAATAAAATTGTTGTTTTTCAGTCAATGAGTTACTAAGTCATCCATGGCTTACTCCAATCATTCACGTAGGGTTGCTAAGGCATAATCAAATTGTCAGTTAATTTCATCACATAATTACCCACCAACTACGTTATTATTATGAACAAGTTGGCTTTTCAGAAATTAAATTCTCATTAATTGTCCTTATTGACCACACTATTTTCATAACTGAAGTTAGATGAAGTCTCATATAATTCATAGAGTTGGGAATGAAGATGCTGGGTTAAGCCAAATAATTAAAAAAATTTTATATGATGCAATCCTAAGAGCTGCAGCTGTTGGTGGAGACAGGGTGGACAATTAGGCTGAGATATGACACAGTTTGGGAAAGATAAACTGGTGTGCTTTAAAGGCAAAGAGGTGTACAAGAGCATTTTATCAAGTGCTACCTGTGTGCAACGACTCAAATTTGTTCATCTTTCAGGATGTAGAGTTTCATAAAGTAAAGCCTCCACAATTGGGCTGCTTTGGCTGATTGGCTATGATAGGTCACATCATCAGGGGCCAAAAAGGCTAAACGTCATAGGTGCTCTAAACTGTAGTTTTCTCAAGTTCTAAATTTGCTTTTCTTTTTGGCTAGAGTGGGATCATCTTGTCATACTCATGTTTTCCTCTATTTAAGGGTCTTGTATTTGCTGAAATTATTTATCTTCAGGAAGGTACGTCTTTATTTGGTAACCTCAGAAGAACACAGGGAAGAAATCACCAATTTTTTAGTTCTAAAATTTATTGGCTGGTCTTTTTTAAGCAAAATGACTATTGGTCAAATCAGCCCAACGAAATTCCTAGTGTAACTATTTGTCATTAGGAAATATGCACTTTGGCAATAAATTTGACCAGACAAGGTATTGTAAAACATACGTTATTTCATTAAATTAATGAATTTTCATAGTCTTCAAAGGGCGGGCCTCAGTTAGTATATTGGTCCCTTCGTGTAAAAAATCTTACTTATCCCTTGAGAGAGCATCATGCATAGTTGATATTGGAGTGGATCCTTTGGACTTATTAAGGGAGTTTCAGATTTGTAAATATCTTTTGTACTCATCAAGGGATTTTCAGATTTGATTATAACCTTTGTATTTTTAGAGACAATATCCCAATCAAAAGAATTTTACAGGAAATAGTCTCTGTTGAACATTAATACTTTTCTAAGGGTTATTTCGTGTCTAACTGACTTGAACTTGACCTTTCCTAACCCTAGTGCTTAAGATTTGAACTTTGATGGTTACTATGGAGTTTATTTCTTCTTTATAGAAAGAGTTTCTAAATTGAGAGGGTTTTAAAGAGTCATAAAAGTTAAAAACATGTGAGATTCAACTTCTTAGATCTAGTATCAATTACTGTGTAGGTTGCATTTATAATACACATGTTGACATCAAACATCAAAGTTAGACTTAATTCAAGCGAAAATTGGAACCATTTATATACAAAATTATGACTGGACCTTACATAGCAGATAATAGTATATTTATATTAAAAGAATGTAAAGCTGTAGAATTTAAATAATTATTAAGATCTATATGGATGGTTCAGATCCTCTATGAGTAATAAATGGTGGTCAGCTAAGAAAGAGAAACACATCTTGATAATTTGTACTTGACTAAAAGAAGAAATTATGAAATGCATCTATTACTAAGGAAATGATTTGGTGGTAGTCTAAAGACTAGTGTAATTAGTAAATTCGTGAGTGTGAAAAGCTCATAGCATGGGACCATCTAGTACTAAAAAAAAAAGCTCATAGCATTATAGGATACTCATTTTGGGTATCTACTCACCCCGTTCATGGTCACATATTGAAATTACTAGTGTCAAAACCGTTTGAGACAAAGTGGATGGGATGTAAAATCTAGGTTAGATTAAGTGAGCTGAGCTAGAAAGCTTAGACTAATCAAGTGAACCATTTCTGTACAAAAGTTCTAGCTTTAATCAAAGTCCTAATACTTGATGAAAATATCTTGTTTTAATATAAATTATGTCCTTTAGACTACACATAAAGTCATAGCCAGGCGTTAATTATCTAGTATTTGACTTTATAAGAAGGATATTGGATCGCTAATCATCTAGATAGATTCGACTAGCAACTTTACCCTGGCGCTGTTAGGAACAACAATCTTTAACAGCTATATATAACCCCACAAAAAACAGTCCACTTCTAATATTAATCAAATAAAGTGCTGAATTATAAGAAGGAACCTTTTTGGCCTGAAGGGGTATCAAGATATATATTTTTATCTTTGATTAGTTGATAAACTAAATGTGTCCTTAGAAAAAAAAGATATTTTTCTACAAACATAATTGGTCAAGCTTGAGAATCTATTTAATTGATTTATATGCAACGATCAGATTCCTAATTAATAATTCAGTGTGTCATTATGGATTTTTTTAGCACTAATGGTGGCCAACCCAAAAAGGGGTTGCCACCACGCATTTTTATTTGCAAATGGACCAAACAAAGTGGTTATCATAAATAATAGTAATTTCTAATATGGTTCCTCAGCTAACAGCTTAAGAAGCCATATCAGAAGGCGAGGAAACTTTGGGGAAACTTTTGTCTGGCGCCCGCTTTAGCTGGTGGACCATGGAAGACAGCATTGGGGTGGGAGCATCAGCGACATGTGGCATCTGGAGGTATAATTGTAAGTTTTCTTCATTAATGAGGCCAGAGGTGTCCATTGCCTCAGTGTGTCAATATGGATCAAATCACTATATATTCTTCTGAAATGCTACCCAATATAATGGATTAACAATTTTAAGACAACAATATACCTGCAATTCAAAATCACAAACTAACTGTAATTTGATATAAATTACTAATTGACATGTGGCCACAATATAACCCTTGTCACGCTTAGATCTTATCACTCTTTCTGAAAATAGTTATCAATCTATATGAGTATTAGTATTGTACATTCCCTACTCTCAATATACGCATTTTATTATATTCACTATAGTGTTTATCATATATGTGACGCATATAATAACTATCTCTATTTTTGGCAAGTAACGGCTTCCCTGATTCTCATAGCCTTCATTTTCAATTGTCTGTTTTTTCATCTTTTGAACGCTAATATTAAGATATTAGCAAAATACCAAGCACACTAATATCATTATTGCTAGGATTTTTAGGAATATCAACAATGAGCTATCAGGAGGAAACTTGACACCATGTCATAGTTTTACTCTATAAGTTTTGCCATGAAGCTGGCTCACCTTTTTGGAGGTAACGGTGACTAATGATCAAGGTAGATGGTGTAGAAGGGAGACCTTAAAACTTTTCTTATTTGAGGTGGGTCGACCTTAGACACATATACCACACTGAGAATTTTCTAGCCAGTACAGTTTTTGAACTTGAAACCTGCACTAGGGTCAAAGCAGATTTACCCACCAGGTAACAACCCTTGAGACCTTAAAACTTAGTTTAGCTAAGAAGGCTGTATTTCCTATCAAAGTTTTAAGTATATAAGGAAAGAGATCTCATAGCTAGTTAAATTATATGTAAAAAAGTGCTTTTCTAAAATCTTTTTTATTTTTTTTATACTAATTGCAGTATTTTAATTTTCATTTACTGTATACGAGAAACATATGACTCATAATATTTTTAGATCCAAAAACTAATTTGGAATAGCTTTGCTTAAGCAAACTAAAGGTAAGTTAAGGTTTCACATTATCAAAGTGGTATATTATTTATTAAAGAAGATAATATACATTGCCACTTCTCTGTATCTTCTAAAAAAGCATAGACATTTTACTAACATATAAAAGATACAATAGATGCAAGATAATTTGATTAGGAATAGCACTTATTTTAAACTTATTATCTTCTTACACATTATGTTTACTATACCAATTTTTGCTCTAAAAATCTTAGTTTAAGCTATATAAGCAATCTATTAGGAAACTAGAATCTTTTTGAGTTCTTATTATAAAATTTGATTATATTTCTTATTTGTATTTTTATATTGTATATTATATGCCCAGTAGAGCAAACTTTTGAAATAGAGGTTTTAAATCATTAATTTTCTTAAGTAAACAGAAAAATACCCTTTAAATTCACATCTATAAATTTAAAATTAGAAATCAATAGCTTATACTTTATAAAGTCATTAGATCTATTAATAGCCATAACCTTGAGTTACACCTATAATTTTAATACTTTTAGACTGATTTAGATGTTCATACTGGTAAACTTTTTTATAGTGCAATTAGTAGTTATTACTGAATATCTTGGATTAAGCTTTTCTAGTATTTACAAAAATTAATAGCTTAATTCAGGATATTAAGAAAACTTTTACATTATATAGTCTTTTATGTTACCATATATCCTGCTTAATTTTGTTAAAATGTAATACATCAGTACAGGAAATCTAAAACTAAATAGTTCTTTATATATTAGTTCATATGATGTCATTTGACTACGTAAATCTGCTTTTAATTCTTGAAAGAACACGACTAGAGATGACGTACTTGAGGATGGGGAGGAAAAGAAATGGATATTTATAAACCAAAACTATTCCACCAGACTGGGATTGGTGAAACGCCTATCAGACCACGGCATATGAGAAAAAGTTAGGTGCCTCTTTGTTGCTGCGCTTAAAAACCATTTAAATCATGGCAGAAATAATCATAATTGGGGAAATATTAATTGGAGTTCAATCTCATTATATGTTGGTTTGTTGTAATGTTTGTTGTAACGCACTGGCTCCTTCCAATGAGCCACAAATGAATCAGGAAGCAGGACCCAAGTCAAATACCAAAGGGCTAATAGGGTTCCTGAGTCCATTTTTCTAGTGCATGTGCTTCAGGCGCTGTGGAAAACACCCCTTGGAGGAAAATCATGCTTATGCTTACCCCAAGCATCATGTACTGACCCCAAGGCGAGGTGTATTTGGGGCAATAGCCTCCAATTCTCTCAAAATCCACCTCCTGTTTGTGAATGCAAACATGGTCATTGTTAGTCTGAAATATTAAAGTAACTTGGAAGTTAATGATAAGATAAGACTCTAGGATAGCTGCTTTATTGTGTATATTAAACAGGCTGATAGAAAATGGAACTAAAGACCTCCAGTTCCCTGTCCCTTTCCTTATAGCCCTCTGCTGCAAAAATAGTTCAGACTCCTCCATCATGCCTGAAACTCAGTCCTTTAAAAATATACCATAACCAAAATCCCATCATCCTAGGCCCAACAGAATTCCCTGCTGGCTGAGCCACCACACCCATGACTTGAAGCAGTTCCAACTTGAATCCCACTTAAACCTCAAATCATCCATTTTAACATCACCTGGTTTGATCCCATCCCTGACGAAAGTTCCAACCGTCACCCTGCCTCAGTCTCAACCCCATCCCAGGGCTTAGCCAGAACAACGTTCCCTCACCTCCTGCTTCTTTCACACCAGCTTGTCCTGTCTTATTAAAGATCAGGGTAATGTAATGTGGAGAGAAACCTCAACCGTCAAAAGGTGTCATAATTTTAGATGGTAAGAAGATCAACATTTAATTACAGAATTGAATACTGATCAACCTGTTATTGAATGCTCAAAATTGCATTCAGAAAATATTACATGAGAGAGAAACTGAAAAGATTTGATAGAGAATTGTTTTCATATTAATAAATCTATTAAGATGTCTTATTAACTGCCCTCTCAAATATCTTAAAAAATTAAAATGGATGTATCAAATCAATGCTTTCCTAGGGTCATTGACATAAAAACTCAATGTAGATCCCAGATAAACAATTGCTATTGAAGGGGTTTGTAAGGCCTAGTCGAGGGATTTTAGCAAATCTTAATGGAATATTACACCCCTTCCTATATATAGAGTATTTTAAAACTAATAAAAGTATTGTGATCTTTAATCTACCTGTCTTAAGCTTCTTGTAACTGTTCTCTTGATATCCACATATTAATGCTAAAAATTGAACCTTGGTTAAGGTATAATATACTGAAACATGAAATTAGTGCTTACTACAGGTGGCTCTGAGCTGTGTATTAAAACAAATATCATGAAAATGGAAAATAGTACTATTCAAATAAAACATTTACATAATGAACATGGAGTGTAGCATGTTTTTTACGCACTTTAAAGTATATTGTGGCTCCTTTGCAGACTGAAAGCTTGAAATTCTTTGATACTTTTGAGTGCATCTTACCCTTTTTATCACTCTCAATATCAAATTCATCATGAAAGTAATAAAGAATCTGTACAACATTATTTATATAGAAATTTTTTGAAAGAAGCCTTTCTAGTTAGTCCCAAGCTTTTTCTGTATCCTCCACTATGCATAAAGTATATTCCACCACTCATTTGACATCTAATGGATTTGTTAATGAAGTCAAACTGTGTTTTATAATTATATTCTATTTGGCTATCCATAACATTCTTCTAGTGGTAATATTGCATCACCATGAAGTAGACTGACATCTTAGGATCACTCACACCTTTCACTCAGCTGGTGTAAATTTCTACAATGCTGATTCTTTGTTTGTTCATGATAATATGGATGCTATCTTAGACCATCGGAGACCTATAAATGAAGTGTGGGGTCAACTCACAATATTGGATAATGTTATGCCAGATTATATCAATCTTTGACTCCATTAGTGGATACTACTTCATGATTTTTTTGGAGGCAGATAAATGACATAATTAAATCTCTTCTCAAAAAGTTACAACAACGGTTTTACAAACTATTATCTCAAGGAAGTACCCTAGAACCAAAAAGACACTGAGGCCCTGAGGGTCCTGAAGGACCTGAAGGACCCCGAGTACCCCAGAGACCATCTAGTTTTTGATTTCAAATTTCAATGACTAAATGGATCCTGGGAAAAATGTATTTATTGTAGTTGCAACTCTACATTTTCAGATAATGAATGTGACTAGAGGCTGTAAAGATTACCTGAGCAGAATTCTATTTGACCCTAGAGTTACGTTGGGTGCTTTATCTGATGAATTTTAATCTTAATGCAAGAAATAAAGTAACAGATAATATTCTTAATCAAATAGAACAATATTAATTAAATTTAAGCCTTTTTATGAGTGATTTTTAAAGCTTGACTTCTTTTCTCTGGTTATTGAGATTAAAGTCTTGAAAGAGCAATTAAGCCTCAAGGCTTATATTGCTTTCCTAAATCAGCTATGGAGGTAAATTCAGGATGACTTTAAGGGGCTAAGCAGACAATTTGGTCATCAAGCTCCTCTGGACTATGTGGATACTGAGGCTTTCAAATCTACCCCTGCTGTTACCATGTATCTCTTTCTACTCCAGTTGAAACTAACTTTAAATCTAATTTTTAAGGAGAAATTTACCACAGGTCAAGAGAGTATAGCTTCCCTTTTTATGCCTAAAAAAGCTCTATGGAAAAAGTGATGGGTTTTCAGAAGTGAATCTTATTTACTCCTTCTTGAATAGCATGGCCTGGGAAACTAATAACTCCCCATCTAACAGAAAGTCAGATTTTGGATCAACTACAAACTTTATTAATTCAAGAGCTTGGAAGTAACCAGACCTTATATTGGTGTATCCCCCTTTAGGTTGGGACCAACTAGTGCTAAAAAAGGAAGTAACCAGACCTTCTCCATTTAAAAAAGCATCTATGGCCATCCCCTTGAACAAGGGAGAACTCTATAAAAATTTCTATTCAGCTATATGGTAAGGCTCAATCCTTAGTTACACTGTTAGATTTTGATGGTTGACTCAAAAATAAACCCTTTAAGAAAACCATCAATGCTGATAGATTACTCCTATTGATGAATCATTTGATCCTTCCCAATTAATCTGCATAATCTGATAAATCAGATTCACCCCATAACCACTCTGATTGCAACTGAGATGCCCAATTATCATAGCTAATAATAGCTATGATATAATCATATCATGGCCAATTATAGGTCCACTTGAGTGCAAAGTGGTCTCATGGCATTAACTAAATTGCACCTCCTAAATTAGTGCATTATTCTTAATGCACTAAGGCGGAAGTTGGGTTCAATTAATGAAATTGATAATTAAGATTTAATCATAGACGTCCTGAATATGGGCATACTTAATGCTATTGAGAGGCCTGCTGATGTCCTGAATTGGGTTGCGTCATCTTTTATGATCATATATGTTTTAATCCCCATTTATTGTTAGACGTCAAGTTATGACGTAGCTCTAATTGGGAAGATATTGATGTTGAGTTCAAAACCCAAAGTCGTCACAATTATGAGAGTAAAAATTCCTTCAATTGGGCTGAAACGATTGTTATTTTCAGTCAATTAATGGGCCAAATTGACTTGGGGATTTTTCATAATTATTGCCATGACCAGCAGAGGATTGGCATAATATGAATGAACTCATACAATAGATGAGTTCTGCCAAGAGATGCCTGAGAGGTATATAATACCAGTGCCTGGCCAATTAATAAAAGATCAATCAATCAATTATCATTTACAATTTATTTATTGATCATTAATAACTCTGTCACTTAGTTTATTAATTATAGTTATCCATCTGTCATCTATCTGATATTCATATCTGTTGCCATTACATCTATATTATATAGTTGTGTGTGTTTATTTTCCTAAAGAGAAGTACATAGTTGCCTGCTAGAGAAGTAGTCCTGATTATAGAGGAATAATTTCCTAATTTTATATGAAGACAGAAGATCTTGTATTTGTTGGTGCCAGTAGAAATTAAGAATGGTGAGTGTACTGGAGTTACTTGGTTATTATCGAGGTTTATTGGAGAATCTACTTCCCAATTATGAGCAGGAGTTTCATTTGAAAAGCGAGTTTATATCCTCAATTTCATTGTTAAGTTATTTTAGCTTGCACCATCAGCTGAAAACTTAACATTTTGGTGCTCACTCAAAGAAAAGAAAAACAACTACCTTAATATGAATATGGATGATCAGCTTTCAGAATTTGCCCAAAAGTACAGCGACAATGAAATGGAAACAAGTGATGTTCAGTTCATTGAACATTTTACATCAAATCATTCTGACAATGAGGAGGGGAACGAGTACTCATTAGAGCTAATAGTGACAGGAACAGGCCCCACTTTACCTTCTAATTAAGCCAAGTTTACCCAGGCCAACATCAAGGAAATGTCTGGAAACCCTGTTTTCAAGGCTACCAGGTTGGTTCTTCAACAATCAACCTGAGCTTTGGTCTATTTTATTATATGAAGGATCAAGCACTGAAGAATGAAAAATTAAAAAAATATAGAGAAGCCACCATGGATGCTTTGGCCCAAAGTCTTCAGGAGAGTCAGGCCAACACATATAAATATTTAGTTAATTTTGTACAACCATCTATTAAGCATGCTCAACGCATCTTTGCACGTCAAAATCTTGAGCTTTCTCACCTTCATCATATTCAAGATGAGGAACGGTCAGCCCACACTTGCTTATTAGAGAAGTTGGATACTTGCTTTGCAGAAGTACGCAAAGCAATCATTTTAAACACTGTAGCTGCAGCAAGCCCATGGCCAAATTGATGAGTTGGTAACTCAACTTAATGAGGGCGTTCCAAAGATAGCTACACAAGTGCTGAACAATTTGGGATTCTCAAGTCAGCGGAAACAGGATATCACTAACTACTGCATCAGACTTGAGACGCAGTATCATTATGTTGCAGCCAATACGGAAAACCTTCTACAACAGGGTTAAGATTCAAGAAAAACCATTTTAGAGTTGGAGGAAAATATGTCAAATTGGAAGAATATTTAGACCGAATTTTCAGCTACCCAGAGAGATATTAAGGTTTTAGCCCATTTATCTCTTGCTACAGTAGAACAATTGGATAATTCAGATATCAAGGCTGAATTAGCTAATATATGGTCAAGTATTCTGAACTCTGTACTTCCAATACAATTTTATTTGAGGAGAAAACCGATATGGAGTTTTGACTGGCGCTTGCTAACACAAGGGTGTCGAGAATGTCAGAAGAAATGAAGGCACTTTTGGCCCAAGTGACATTAGCTGAAGCAGATCTCACTCAAGCTAAAAGGAAATGGAGTATTTTAAGACTAATAGTTGCAAGTGTGCAACCAGTCTTGGGGAGGGGAAGATGATGAAGCAGCTCTAAAGGGATATCTCTTTCTGCTAAGCATCACTTTTCGAAAATCAATTCAGCCTGAAATTTAGCTCCACTAAAGAGATTTACGAAAACTATTAGCAAATATGGCGGGAAACCCCGCAAAAGAACCCGCAGGCTATGCCAAACGAGCCAGCACCACCCTCAAACGAAGCAACCCTCGGTTACCCACCTCAGGGTCAACCAGAATCACCCGCTCTCAAGCAGCAGCCATGAAAGCAGGCACCACCCCCCCACCTGGAGCTACTCCAACTAGCGCCAGTTCACCTGATCGCACTTCTGCAACCTGCACGCCTAACAGCTCTGTGTGCGCTGCCTCCCACCAACCCGCTGGGCCCCCTCCAACCAAGGAGGCCATCACCCACGCTGTTTTAATGGCGTCTGCTCAGTTGAATGCAACTCAGCCCATCCAGACATTCACCTCCCCCATTGTGTCAGCTAATTCAGCCCCATCTGTTATTGCTGACACCGTGTTTCTGGCTCCCTCCATGAGGGGCGATACCCAGCTACCTGGCCCCCAAATCCTCAGATGTAAGGTTGGATTAGCCGCACATTCTGGTTCACTAAGCAGAAAATTGGGACAATCTACTCTTCCCAATGAGGATTCAAATGGTTCGGATTTTGGAACTTCACACCAGTTCCAATATCAACCGTCCCATTTAAACCCCATAATCGGCACTTCTCAAGTCGGCACTTTATCTCAATATGCTGAAAACGACCAATTTACCAATCAGCCAATGAGTTTTGCCCACGAAATCACAGCAAATACTCGGGCTGAATTTACCCAAATAGATTGGGATGGTGATGAAACATCGCCCTCCTCCCAATTGGCTGGAGTTAATTCCAATCTGGATGGGACTCCCCAATTTAGCGAGGCCCAACAATCACCTGGCCCCAAACCCTCGGATGTAAGGTTGGATTAGCCGCACATTCTGGTTCACTAAGCACCAAATTGGGACAATCTACTCTTCCCAATGGGGATTTAAATGGTTCAGATTTTGGAACTTCACACCAGTTCCAATCTTACCCATCCCATTTAAACCCCATAATTGGCACTTCTCAAGTCGGCACTTTATCTCAATATGCTGAAAATGACCAATTCACCAATCAGCCAGTGAGTTTTGCCCACGAAATCACAGCAAATACTCGGGCTGAATTTACCCAAATAGATTGGGATGGTGATGAAACATCTCCCTCATCCCAACTGGCTGAGTTAATTCCAATCTGGATGGGCCTCCCCAATTTAGCGAGGCCCAACAAACCGCCCGCAATTTAATATGACGCCAGCAACTGCTGTAACATTCCAGAAACAAGGGAATTCCGCAAACTTGTCCAAATCACCAGCTCACACTCAACCTGCAATTGCAGCCCAAAGCAAACACAAACGTAACCACCAAAGGAGCCACTGGGGCGTGGCAAAACCTCTGGCACCAACGCTACCCAAAGCTGATCCCCGTGAAGTGGCGTTTATTGCTGATGTTAAGAAGAAATGGGCTGAAACTAGAGCGCAAAAAGCTCTACCTCGCTCAACCCTCTCCCACGCAATTCGCCTTTATTATGGGCATAACCCTGTTGAATTCTATACAGAGGATTACTTCTCATACTTTGCAGCGATTGCGGAGACATTCCCTATTAACACCACCATCCATGAATCAGTGGAGGGCCACTACATTGATGTGGGCTTCACTGAAGCTGCCCTTGCTGACCATGCTGCCACCCTCCAGGTCATTATTCCACGCGGATCTCTTCGCATC
>JAKSZP010001764.1:0-76492 GCA_022478985.1 Massospora cicadina
GAAACTCTTTCCCCTATTTGATATTCTTCTAATGCCGGGCGATTCTTATCATCCATCAATTTCGCTTATATCCTTCACTTCAAGGTTGTATCAAATGCTTACAACTGCATATCAATCAGGATACTTGTCAGTCAGTTCAGATATTGCTTGGTACTCATCCCCAACGTATGTTCCACTACCAAATATAAAATCGGTGGCAATGCAGCCTTTCTTCCATATAATAATTCAAACGGCGTCTTTCCCATCACTGTATAATGATTAATGTTATAGGTGAACATTACTGAACTCATGTATGTTCCCCACGCAAAAGTTATCCCTGAAACTAGCTTCCTTAGCGTCGCGGCCAGTGTCCCATTGACCCATTCTACCAGTCCGTTCGTCTCCAGCTGGTATGGTACTGACATGACTCCTTGGATCCCATTATTTTGTTTAACCTCAGGATCATATGAGATGTGAAGTTGGTCCCATTGTCACTCAGCAGGACCTGCGGATATCCATGCCAGTATACCACTTGATCCAGGATGAACCTCGCAGTACTGGTAGCGTCTACTCTGCTTAGGGCCTTCATCTTGACCCATATTGTCAGATGGTCAATGGCAACTATGATGTACTTGAATCCCCCTATGCTCATCATCAGCGGTCCCATCACGTCGATGGATGCTGTGTGCCAGGTGAATCTAGGGCAGACCAGTTGGTATCCAGTTGTATTCTTGTATGGTTTGTGCATCTGGAACTCCACGCAACAAGCCAGATAATCCGCAACATCATAGTTGATCGATTCCCAGTAATAATACTGGCAAATATGGTTGGTTGTTTTCCTCAGGCCTCCATGCCTGACAACCTTGTGAGCTGCTTGTACTATATCTGCTCTTTCCGACAGTTTTAGTAATTACAGCCACTTCCCATTGATCATCTTGAATACTTGTCCATCCATAGTCTCAGTGTTTTCCATCACTTTCCAAAGTGCACCTTGGATTTCTCAGGGATCGTCCCCAATTTTTCCTTTGACCATTCTCTGGAATAGCTCATCCACCTGTGGATATACCAACTGTACCATTGGCAGCCGCAATAAGCCATCTGTGTTTTGGTGAGAAGCCCTCGCTTGGTGGACTATCTCATAATTGTAAGCCTGAAGATTAAGTGCCCATTGAGCTAGTCATCCTTACAAATCTCTTAGATTGTGTAGCCAATGCAGCGAAGAGTGGTCTGTCACCAACTTAAAGTGCATTCTGTGGACGTACACCCAAAACTGCTTACATTCATATATGACTGCAAGGCTTGCCCACTCAGTCACGGTGTATTTCCTCTCAGCAGCTGAGAGTGTCCAGCTCACATATGCCACTGGATGTTTATCCCCAAGTTTGTCTATTTGGCTTAGTATGGCACTGATTGACATCAAAAAGCATCGTTCTGTATAATAAACTCTCAATCAAGATTTGGATATTTAAAAATCAGAGAATCTATTAGATACTAGCGTAGCTCATTGAAGGATTCCTGGGCTTCTTCATTCATACAATCCTTTTTGGATCCTATAATAGATGGAATAAGGGCTCAGCTATTTGGGCAAAGTTCAAAATAAATCTTCTGTAGTATCTGACCATCCCAAGGATTACTTGGATGTCTCAGACACTCTTTGGCACAGTCATCTGTTTTATGGCTTCTATTTTTGGGCTTGCAGCTGCAATCCACTAGAGTTGATAATGAATCCCAGATTCCAACTCTTTTCTGAAGAAGTGACACTTCCTTGGCTTAATCTTCAGGTTGGCCATGGACAGTCACTTGAATACTTCTTCCAAGTGGTGTAGGTGATCAGTAAACGTCCTACTGAACACATTGATTTCATACAGTTATACCAGGATGCACAACAACTTTAAGTCGCTCAGTATAGCGTCCATGGCCCTCTGAGACGTTGCAGGCGCATTACATAGACCCTGGGGCATCCTCGTCAGTTGGTATAGCCCCTGAGTGGTAATAATCATGCACTTGTACACTTTTGGCAAGTCAATTTTCCAATACCCCAAGATTAGATCCATTGCAGAGAGATACTACGCTTCTCCCAATCAGTCTATTGCATCATCAATCCATCATAGGGGGATAAGAATCCTTCTTTGGAATTTTAATTAGCTTTTTAAATAGTTAATCACCACCCGGTAGGAGCCATCCTTTTTTCAATTAGAATTGGACTCGCCCAGGGACTTGATGACGGAATTAGAAGCCCATGCTTCACTAGTTTGCTGATTTCATCCTCCACTACTGCTTCAGCTGCTTTTGATCGTCAAATCAGTCTCATCCTGATTGGCAATTTTTCCCCAGTGTTGACCTTATGAATCACATCTCATGCGCATCCCAAATTATGGTCATCCTGAGCAAATACTTCCTGATACTTTTTGAATAATTCGAGCACCTCCTCTTGCTGGTCTTCTGACAGATCAGCGAGTTGCTCTCAATCAATCAATAGATTGATTCTCTCAGTTACCCCAGCCAGTAATCCCATCTCATTGAGGATGGAATTTTGTCAGTTCTTCCTTCAGGATTTCTCATGCTTCCTAGGTCTAAAACTCATAGAACATAAAAATAATACTTTATATTTTTATATTATATATATATATTTGTATTTTTCTTTTGCAATGGGACTTGCAACCTACAAAAAGGTTCAGAGGTCCTTCTTTTCCCCTCACTCAAACTGGGTCCTAGGTAACTCTGACCTACCAGTTATTATGGTTAAAAATCTTATCCTCTTAAGCTTTAACCAACCATTTAATTCAGTAGTCCTCTTATAGGACTTGACCAAAATCTCAGGACATAACCATCTAATGGTTCAGAGGTCTGCTGGGAAGATTACAACTATTTTCTCTTAGGTTCAATACTTCTGATCAATATCGACCTTTCTCACTATATGACCAGCAGCGCTGTCTCTTCACATAAAGGCTACACTTGCCGACTTTGGCAATATTCTTGAATATCAGGCTTTTAATCCTGACTGTTATTCGTCCAACAGGTCCTAATTCATCTCTTATTTTGGCAACTGATGCTTTGGGTCCTCATGTCTCATTAGCCAACATTTTTATTCAATTGTTCAGATTGTTTTTCTCCTAAAAAAAATTTTTGATATTCATTTCCATTTTTAATTAAACAGGTTCTTCTGGACTCGTTAGCATCATCTAATTTCTCTTGAATTGATGAACTCGTCTCCAGTAACTTCTGATTATTAGTTGAGTGTTATTGAGTCAAACAATTTTCTCCACTATCTTGGATCAAACGTTCCTATTTTGCCTTCACATCTTCATTGGTATAGCAATCCAATTCTCCCAATTGATTGCTTCCTATTTCATCCAATGCCTCATCTAAACACTCACTCCTTAGGATTATTTAAATGGATCCAATTTCAACATGAGTTGATCCTGATGTTCCTTGAGAAATATTTCAAGCAGACCCAATTCAAACCCAAGTTGGCCCTGCTGATACTCTTCATTTTAAGTAGATGTCAGGTGGAACAGGTTTCCTTGCAGCACTAGATAGTTCCATATCTAGGCTGTAAGTCCTTTTCCCTGGTAATGAGTATCTTCCGTTTGCTTCACTCAGAGCTCCACTTCTGAGCTGGGTGAACGCCAATGAACTTATCCCACTTTACGTTCTATCTTCATTAAAGTTACTTTACTTAGTAACAGATTTTCAGAACTAAAACATCTTTGTAGGACATCATGTTCTAAGCTATTCAACTCAACTACACCCCCTGTAGTGAGCACCTATTTGTAAAAATTTACTTAAGGGTTGGTTATTATCAGAAAACAACCCTAGTAATCTTTTTACTGCACAGTTTGGTCTCAAGTGCACTTTGTCTGCGTTGTATAGTATATTATATTATCATTTGATAATAGTTTGATGACTATTATCCATAATTGAATGTGAATTCTTATATCTTGGCCCAATGCTTGGCCAGTATTTCCAATTAAAATACTTGAGATGTCATGATCTAGGGATTCGTTCCCTCATTCTGTCCAGCCCAATCTTCTCTGAGATTCCCTGGTGACTCTCTTTGGTCCAACTCACAGCTGGCAGCGTACCTGATTGTTTCTCCTTCTTCTCTAGATCCCCGCTCATATCTTTACTCTCCTCACTAAGAGTCTCCCAATTATTGCACACAGCAATAATATCCTTGAGAGGAATAGAACGATTGAAAGCTGATAATAGTTTACTAATTAAACTATATACTGGGTAAAAACAATAGAACTATATAACTCTGTTTTAAACTCTGGTTTTTTATTAGGAGTGAATCATAGGGAACCTATAGTAAGGATTTAGTTGTCTAACCCTCAGTTGACACCTCTTCAATGAAATGGCAGCCATTGCCATTAAATCACCCATCCTCATCTCAGCAGTGATGGTCTTCCCCATTTGGCTAGGATTCTGTTGTTGGACATCATTAAGACCTAAACAGAAAGAGTCATAAAACGTGTCCCTAACGTTTTTCTCTTGATCCAAGTGAACCAACCATATTTGGCTAGTGACCTGCTTAGGTAATTGGACTTATTACCCATTAAGGCAGGTCATGCACCAACTGATTGATTTGATAGTTATATGTGGCATCAATCGCCTCACAACTCACTACTCATTCCAATCAGTTAGTGATGAAACCTGACTGATCCCAATTGATACACCTGATAGTTCATCACTATCAGATGCATCTATTTCATCAGTAACTCCACCCGATGAGATCTTAAGTATTTGTCCAGATCAACCCCCAATGGATACAACCAGGAAAATATCCCAAAATCCCCCAAACATAGTCACTCCAAAATTTGGGCCAACCGATTTCCAATTCACTTCACCTTAGGGAATTATCCCCTAGAAAATCTGGTAATCTAGCAGGCTGGGAATATGAGCAAAAACCCCAACACTATGTAAACTTTAAAATTTTATTAGAATATGGTGAGTTAAGTTAAAAGTTGTCTGGCTTACAAAATTTATGATTGCTATTTATGTGTTAATAACATTGATAAAAGCACTAAATAGTCAATATATAGTATAATAGTATTTCATACTTCATGCTCATCAATGGAGCTTGAATTAGATATGATTTTATTGGTTTAGATATATGTGGGTAAATTTACAAATATAAAACTTTAGATTGATTCAGATATCTGGTATCAAATCTTCTATGTAAATCTAAGTATTTAGAATTGGATAATTTATTTGTACCTAATTTTTAGAATACTCTGATTATCCCAGAAAAGATCTATATTATAGAGACTTACATTTTATGAAATAAAAACTAAACCATTTTTATCAGACTAGATTGATTAGGAATGGCAGATCATATAATAAAAAAATTAATCCAATTGATTCAAAGATATAAGCTAAAACTATTCAAATTAGATCTAAACTAAAGCCACTTTTAATCAGATTAAATTGATTTGATAACAATTACTTTATATACTAATATATTTTATTGAAATGACTATATCAATAAAATTTAATACTCTAAATATTCAATCTAAACTAAATCCATTATAATCAGAAAAGATCATTTAAATAGCGTTAAAGCATCATTTATACTGATAAATTTTATCCAATTGGCTGCTTAGGATATAGTTAAAACTTTAAATTTTAGTTTTTTGATCAAAACTAAAGCCATCTTAAACAGTTTAATTTGATTGTATGAAGCTAAATTATCATACTTATAATATTTATTGGTCAACTACATTTGATTTTTAGTTTAAAGCTTTAAATATACTTTAAAATCATTCTAATCAGATTTGATTGATTAGATTATGTAAATCATACTTATAGAATTTATCCTATTGGCTGCATTT
The DNA here is from genome assembly GCA_022478985.1 of Massospora cicadina. Taxonomy (NCBI): domain Eukaryota; kingdom Fungi; phylum Entomophthoromycota; class Entomophthoromycetes; order Entomophthorales; family Entomophthoraceae; genus Massospora; species Massospora cicadina. The sequence continues at coordinate 5,814 of JAKSZP010001764.1, forward strand.
ATATAATTAAAATAGATTTATATCAAAACTTACCATTCTTATCAAATTGAAAAAATTATTTGAGGTGGGTTGACCTTGAAACAAATATACCACACTGAGAATGTTTTCTAGCCAGTGCAGGTTTTGAGTTCAAAACCTGCACTAGGGGTGAAAGATTCTAATCAAATTAGATCAATTAGAAAGCTCTAAACCTAGATTGAAAAACTTACCATTCTAATCAGATTAGATCAATTAGATTATGTTAGATAATCAAATTTAAAGTTTTATCTAATTGGCTGCATTCAATATAGTTTAAACTTTAATTTTAGAATCAGATTAGATTAATATATATAAATAAAGTTATGGTATTGTATAAAAAAGGATAAATTTGATAGGTGACATCATTTATATTTTATTGAAGAAGTGCAGAATTTATACCCCAGTGGTAGAATAGTGACCTCTACCACTGCCTCCCTGAGTTCGATTCTAGTACAGGAACTTTGGGTAGGGGATGACTATGAATGTGTTGGCATTGCGCACCATAGCCCCAAACCAAGATAGCAAATAGCAAAGGCAGTCCATGGAGTTCCTGGCCTATCATACCGTGCATGGAGGTTTTCCAGATTTTATCCTCCTTTCCCATTCATTTAATTTCCCCTCAATTGGTGTGGTATTGTACCCAGATTGGCCCACCTCAAATAAAATTTAAATAAGTGGAGAATTTATTTTATCTATGCAGAATCCATTTTACAATATAATTTTAGTACATTTTATCTATTCTATGTAGAATCTGCTTTAAAATATAATTTTAAGTTTAACATAGTAGGCACAGTTTTATCTATGGAGAATCTAGTTTATAGTATAATATAATATAATATAATATAAAAATTCTGATAAGTAGTTTTTATTTATGATCATTGGTAGATTAGTTGATGTAATTTATATATATTGATTTTTTGATTTTTTCTAGGTAAGCTGACCAGGGGATGGACATTACCAAAACTAAAAACTAAAAACTAATGTAACTAATGTAACTAATTGCTTCAAACACAACGCCCAAAATGAGCATATTGAATAAAACACACCAAATGAAAACAACCAATCAGGTGGGCAGCGGAAAACCACTTATCCAACCATGGTGGAAGGGGAGGGGAAACTGAGGGGGCTCATCTTTGGCAGCAGCTTCCTCTTCCAGAGTAGGGTACATGTCAAGGCGAAGAGCAAGGGCGTTGGGACATTGGCGCCATGTGGTTCAATATCACTAATGATTGGTATTTTATGGAAACTGCCAGTTAAGAAAATGGTGCTGATATATTTGGCTAAAGCCTTTTTGGCTTTAATGCGGGAATCTGGGAGTTTAATGAACTTGGCAATATTGGTATAGGTAATCTTAGCTTTAGGATTCCATGCTACAGGTACCACATTCTGGATAGCGTTGTTGACATCTTTGTGCAACTTGATTCACTGTAATTTCACTTCTTAGGATGAGGGTTGAGGGGGTAACAGGAGGGGGAATACCTGCTGTGAGCATCGCCACTGAATTGGTGACAGCTTTGTGGAGGGGATGACAATCTGGTGTTGCAGTTGCTTTGACTGAAAGCTGGTGATCACTGCAAAATGGTTCAGCATTTGGCCGTGGGGTATATAGTTGAGGGGGGTATTTAACGTCCCATTCTAAATTAATGAACCACTTAATTTGAAGAGATGGTTATTCAATGAGCTTACCTGATTCATCAATTTCAGCAAGTAACTCCCATGGGTTCTGGTTGAATTGAATTGGGGAATTGGCATATGGTTGAGGTTTGGGTGATTCATTGGAGGAAGCATGGGATCAAACTGAGGTCCAAGCTGGTGCTTGATTGGAGGAATTGTGTGTGGCACTGTGGTGATGAGGAGGCTGATTGGTGGCTGCAGATGCAGCTGCAGCAACAGGCTTTGAGGGAGGGGAAGATAGGATAATACCCCATACTGGAGCTGGCACAGGTTAGGCGGCAGATTGGAGGTCAGTGGACAAAAAATCAGAGCTATCATAAGTAGCTAAGGAGGGGAACTTGTGTTTCAAGTGGTCCAACTCAAAACAGGACAGACAGATCATCTGCCCACCATTAACGCAGGCCCAGAACAGATGGTCAGGGGCAGAAGGATTGATGGTGCAAGGGAGAATTGACAAGGCGATATTATTAATTTCAGGGCTGATCATGGCATTTTCCCGAGGCCCAGCAAGGCGAGTGGACCCTTTTGGGACCACAAATTGTAAGATGGGGTTGGAGCCATAGGCTGCTAAACTGTCCATCAGCTCCTGGTGGAACACGGCAGGGGGAGGTGGCTGGACAAACCAGTAAATTGAACCACCAAAGTGGTATCCGCTGGGAGCTGGGCCCAAGTTGTGGGGAGAGGAGTACCCTGGAATACCAGGGGCACAGTTGCTGCAGTGGTGGCGTCAGCTTCACAGGTGAAGCTGAGATCAAAATACCCCTTATAGGGGCAGAATTCAATAAAACCAGCGGGAGTCATCACTGCCTGAGCCATTTTGATAATGGCTTGGTCATGGTATGGAAAAAGTTTCCCATAGTTGACCCTAAGGCCAAAACGCATGTTGCTCTGGGGGAGCACCAGGGGGCAACAAGGTACCACTTAGGTATGAGTGAGGTGGGCGTCAAGATCCTTGGGAGGAACAGATTGTCCCAGGGGTTTGGTATGACTGGGTGAGCCAGTCTGAGCACATTTTCCCACTGAACGGAAAATGGTGGGGGGTTTTACCGCTGTCTAACACTGGAGCAGCTGGCAGAAAATCTGAGGACATTGAGAAAAACCATGGTGAGTAATCAGAATTTATTTTCTTTGTTTTCCATATAATTTGCTTGGAAAGGTATGCTGAGTGGAAAGAGAGTTTTTAAGAGCAATTATATGGAGATTTCTATTTTATATATTTATAATTAATTAAATTTGATAGGCAGTTTCATTTATGATTATTGAAAAATCTTATAGTGGATCTGATAGGCAGTATCATTTTTATGATTATTAGAAATTTGGAGATTACTTTTATATAGTGAGAATCTAGTTATATATATAATTTCACAAATACTCTGATAATCTCCAAGTGATGCTCATCATCAGGCAGGGGTATTAAGGCTAGATTAAAGCATTCTAGTTTTCTTTAAAATAAACTCAAGGATCAAAATATACCTTTACGTGACTTGATTGCCTAAATTTAGAGTTAGCATCGCTAGGAGCAAACTAATTTATGATGTCATAAATTAATTCAAGTAGCCCCAACCCCCCCCAAAAAAAAAAAAACACAGCACCCTGAGCTTAAAGATAAACCTAATTAAAAGGCATGCAAATCTCATGACCTAGCTGCAGGTGTTGAAGATGAGCTCGCACTAGCACAGCCTTAGGGTTATTACATCACTACACTCCGAACCCCATTTTACCAGAGAAAACTATCATTTGTGCCACTTGGACTAACAGCTATGATGTTGCCCTCAGGGTCTATGAGCTAATTTATTATTATTATAATTTAACTCTGAGCAATGCTCTAAGGTTCAAATACTTATGATAAGATTGTATAATACCATAAAGCCTACCATTTGTGGCATTTAGACTAACAGCTTTGCTGTTGCTTTTGGGGCTGAGAAAATAGTAGCATAACTCCAAATAAGAACTACATAATATAATTAAGCTCAAAGACTTTAAGAAACTGAGTATAATCAATAAGACAGTTAATTTAGTGAAAATTAAAATATAGCTCTTTAAGTTATAAATTAGGTGACTTATAGTAAAATAAATAAATAGGTACCCAGATAAGCCAAACCCTAAAAGAGCAAGCTCTTTAACATAGTCATAATAGAATAAAGGCAATATTTCAAAGATTAATAAGAATTGATATTGATTAAATTTAGAATATTAAAGCCTGGAGAGAATCTCTTTCTGCTAAGCATCACTTTTCGAAAATCAATTCAGCCTGAAATTTAGCTCCACTAAAGAGATTTACGAAAACTATTAGCAAATATGGCGGGAAACCCCGCAAAAGAACCCGCAGGCTATGCCAAACGAGCCAGGACCACCCCCAAACGAAGCAACCCTCAGTTACCCACCTCAGGGTCAACCAGAATCACCCGCTCTCAAGCAGCAGCCATGAAAGCAGGCACCACCCCCAACCTGGAGCTACTCCAACTAGCGCCAGTTCACCTGATCGCACTTCTGCAACCTGCACGCCTAACAGCTCTGTGTGCGCTGCCTCCCGCCAACCCGCTGGGCCCCCTCCAACCAAGGAGGCCATCACCCACGCTGTTTCAATGGCGTCTGCTCAGTTGAATGCAACTCAGCCCATCCAGGCATTCACCTCCCCCATTGTGTCAGCTAATTCAGCCCCATCTATTATTGCTGACGCCGTGTTTCTGGCTCCCTCCATGAGGGGCGATACCCAGCTACCTGGCCCCCAAGTCCTCAGATGTAAGGTTGGATTAGCCGCACATCTGGTTCACTAAGCACCAAATTGGGACAATCTACTCTTCCCAATGAGGATTCAAATGGTTCGGATTTTGGAACTTCACACCAGTTCCATTCTCACCCGTCTCATTTGAACCCCGTAATTGGCACTTCTCAAGTCGGCACTTTATCTCAATGTGCTGAAAACGACCAATTCACCAATCAGCCAATGAGTTTTGCCCACGATATCACAGCAAATACTCAGGCTGAATTTACCCAAATAGATTGGGATGGTGATGAAACATCGCCCTCCTCCCAATTGGCTGGAGTTAATTCCAATCTTGATGGGACTCCCCAATTTAGCGAGGCCCAACAATCACCTGGCCCCCAAACCCTTGGATGTAAGGTTGGATTAGCTGCACATTCTGGTTCACTAAGCACCAAATTGGGACAAACTACTCTTCCCAATGGGGATTTAAATGGTTCAGATTTTGGAACTTCACACCAGTTCCAATCTCACCCATCCCATTTAAACCCCATAATTGGCACTTCTCAAGTTAGCACTTTATCTCCATATGCTGAAAACGACCAATCCACCAATCAGCCAGTGAGTTTTGCCCATGAAATCACAGCAAATACTCGGGCTAAATTTACCTTAAAAATTGATTGGGATGGTGATGAAACATCGCCCTCCTCCCAATTGGTTGAGTTAATTCCAATCTGGATGGGCCTCCCCAATTTATCAAGGCCCAACAATCCGCCCCTCGATTTAATATGACGTTAGCAACTGCTGTAACATTCCAGCAACAAGGGAACTCCGCAAACTTGTCCAAACCACCAGCTCACACTCAACCCGCAATTGCAGCCAAAAGCAAACACAAACGTACCAAAGGAGCCACTGGGGCGTGGCAAAAACCTCTGGCACCAACGCTACCCAAAGCTGATCCCCGTGAAGTGGCGTTTATTGCTGATGTTAAGAAGAAATGGGCCGAAACTAGAGCGCAAAAAGCTCTACCTCGCTCAACCCTCTCCCACGCAATTCGCCTTTATTATGGGCATAACCCTGTTGAATTCTATACAGAGGATTACCTCTCATACTTTGCAGCGATTGGGAGACATTCCCAATCAACACCACCATCCATGAATCAGTGGAGGGCCACTACATCGATGTGGGCTTCACTGAAGCTGCCCTTGCTGACCATGCTGCCACCCTCCAGGTCATTATTCCACGCGGATCTCTTCGCATCTCCCGCACACACTCTCACCTGGAGAAAATTTCATGGGTTACTTTTTCCAACCTACCAACGACTGTTGATCCTGAGTCTCTTAAACTGGCACTCCATCGTGGTTTAATGGAGTTTGGGTCTGTTCTTTCAGTGGACTTTAGCATCCCCTCTTACTATGCTCCCACTCAAAGAGCTCGCACTGCTAGGGCGTCGTTCATCCCCTCCCCCACTGTATCCCGCAACATTGAGATTATTCCTCGTGTGGCGGTAGTTGGGGCATGCCCTGAGATCTTTTTTGTCAACCCTGATCAGGCGCGCCCCAGGTGTTCATGGTGTAACGCCCTTGGACACTTGTATAGTGGCTGCACAGCTCGAAAACAAGCCCTCTTAGCCACCACTCAGGGACCTAAACCAGGCCAAAAACGATCCCACGTGGCTGCAGCAGCAATTCCACAACCCACACAATGGGTTCCCGTTCAAGACCTGTCCCCTGAGGCCTTACGCCTAGCAGTTGAAACAGCTAACCCCACTATTGGTATGGGATACCTTCGCGCTCATGCCCCCATTCCAATGGGCACCCCCTCTAATCTCCCAGAGTCAACTCCCTCTCTCACCAAGCGCAAGGCATCTCCCAAAGGGTGCCCCTCGTCAGCCACCCCCACTCAGGGCTCCGCGGCACCCCCACCAACCTCCACCAGCGATTTATCGCATCATCCCTCAGCTCCCAATGGAGCTATTCCCACCAGCATGGACTGGCAACCCGCGGCCTGCGGTAGAAGTGCCACCTCAAAGAGTCCTACCCCAACCCCACAGTCCATTTCGCGCGGATCCTTTGCAGCGTTGGAGGAAGTGAATATGGACTCAGACTCATCAAATGGGGACACCGCGGAGGTCACCATTGAGCACCCTCAGGTCCTTCCCCTGCAACGGAGCGGGGGCAGCATCCTAGGCTGGCTTACTGGGTCCTCCGCCCCCCCACCCTCTCCTTCCCCTCAGAACCCTTGACGCTCCTCACGGATTGCAGCTAATAGTCAAGCTAAAGGACTCAAAACTAGCCGCCTCACAGCAGCAGGTTTAAGCGCTGGCAACCCCCCAGGACATGGAGGGGAACAGCTACGAGTCCCCATGACAGCACCCTGGCCCTGCAATCCATCAACGCAAAATGGGTTGCGGGACTTTAAGCGGAGAGCCCGCCTCCTCCAAAACTTCAGGTCAGCACAAATTGACATCGCTGCTGTCCAGGAGCCCCATATCCTCCCCCACGAACAATCTGCATGGAATGAACAGTTTGGAGGCAACTCCTTCTGGACAAACCATGCCGCCCTTATTGTTTTGAATCCTCAGGTTAAAACCCATTCTTTTTCACAATATCTAGGTGGCCGCCTCATACTGGCCAAACTCACCACTCCTGACTTCTCCTTCTTCGCTGCAAGCATCTACCTGCCTAATGCAGGTCAGGAGCAAAATCGGCTCTTGGAAGAGCTCGTCCAACTCAATCTCCCACGGAATACAGTCCTCTTAGGAGATTTCAACACAACCATAAGTCGCGTCCATGACTCTTACCCCCTGCAGCAAAGGAACGCCCTGAATCAAGTCGCCTCCAGGATTTCCTTCGCCTGAGTGGCTTTATAGATGCGCTTCCACCCTCCGCGTTTGGCCTAGGTTGCATGACTAGGATCCAGTATGATTAAGGAGCTTTCCAGTCAGCGTCACGCATAGATATGGCACTGATTGGCCCCCTGCTAATTGGCCGCGTCTCCTCTCCCATCTCTCGTGACAACCATCTGAGTGATCACAGGTCACTCACCGTTGTCCTCACCACCACACTTAGACCGTCGCGTAGGTTCTGGCCTAGGGTTGCCCCAGCTCTTCTCAACAACCCCTTCACTAAGGAGAAGCTGTCTATGACCATCTGGGAGACTCTCACCTCCCCCCACCCCACCTGCTTGACCACAAGGCTAGATGGGCGGTGACCAAGGAGGGCATCACCCGCGTTGCTTACAACTGTGCCAAAGCCCAGATGACTGCAGCTTGCGCCAGAGTCAAAAGGGCGGAAGCCAGAATCAGACATCTAGAGCGAAACTGCCAGCCTTCGCCCTCTCCCAGATGGTTGGAAGACTGGGAAGCGGCGCAGGAAGCTCTCAACTTGGAGCTTACACTGCAGGAAGAACAAGCAGCAAACTTTACAACATCTCGTTACTATGCTCAATGGGAACGCTCCACCTGCTTCTTCTTTCAGAAACAGAAAGCCCGGTCAACAGTGCAGGATATTACTACACTGAAGATTGGCACTACAACCACTTCGGATAAGGAGAAAACACGCAGGAACTACATCGCTTCTACTCCAGCCTCTTCATTGCCACCCAGGTGGACCCATCGGACATCCAAGACTTCCTGTGGCGGGCTTCAGAGCCGCCCATTGACCCACGGGCTGATGAGGCTCTACTGGCGCCTATTTCCATCCAGGAGGTGATGGAAACCCTTCTGAAATCCCCACGGCTTAAAGCCCCAGGCCCAGACGGAATACCCTTCGAGGTGTACCTTCTGGAACCTGCAGTGATAGCCAGAACCCTCCGCGACCTCTTCGCTGCACTCTTGGTGAATGGCGAGGTCCTCCCCGACTCCAGAGGCTCAATCACGACCCTCATTCACAAGAAGTCAGACCGTGAGAACCTGGCGAACTGGCGCCCCATAGCGTTGATCAACACAGACCACAAGCTCTTCACGAAGCTTCTGGCCAACCGCATCACCAAATGGGTGTCACCTCGCCTCTCCCCATCCCAGCACGGTTTTATTCCGGGGAGGTCGTTATGGGACAACTATAATGACCTTCACGTGACTTTGACTGCTAACTCTCATAAGGTGAATGGCTTTGTGGCTCTCCTGGATATGGAGAAAGCATATGATCGGGTAGCTTGGAAGTATATTGGTGCTTACCTGGCCCGCTTCCATCTCCCACCCGCAGCTAGGCGCTGGATATCAGCGCTCTATGACCAGCTCCACACCAGAGTCCTGGCGCCAATGGGTTTTACAGTGGCAGTACCAGTTGGACAAGGTCTCCGGCAAGGGGACCCCCTGAGCCCTATCCTTTTTAACATCACCCTTGACCCCCTCTTGGCCTCCTTACAGGACAAGCTAACAGGGATTCTGGTCCCAGGTAAAGCCCCCACACGCACCATGGCATTTGCAGATGACACTGCCATTGCATTTGGCTGCCCTGGGGATGTTGCCCTCGCTGCTGTGACCATTGAGAGGTACACCAAGGCGTCCAACGCCATGGTCAACACCTCCAAGACAACAGTTGTACAGGTAGGCTCCCCCACCTTCCCCCCACCATTTGGTATTGAACCTGAGCGCGGTACCTTCCGTCACCTGGGCGCTCTCACCAACCAACAAGGAGTTGCGCTAAAAGACAATGAGGACTTTCTCCTTGCAGCAGTTAACTCCTGGATTGCCAGCTGGAACTGGCGGCACATCACCCCCAGGGTCGAGCTCTGATGGCCAATGTGTTCCTCCTCTCCAAAGTCTGGTTCCTAGCGCACGTCTGCCCATTCACAGATGCCTTTTATACGCGGCTCAATGTACTCCTCCGCTGTTGGATCTGGGGCTCAAACCATCCACCAATGGCCCTCTCAACCATTGCCCGACCCTGCAATGAAGGGGGCCTAGGGGCTTCTGGACACGCGATCCCATGCCACCACAATCTTCCTGAAGTTCCTATGGCCGATTGTCTGCTGGGACGCGACCCCCATGCCCCAATGGGCGCCCGCCCTCCGCCAGTCAGTGTCAGCAGCTCTGGGTCTTCCTAGATCATCTCTGACCTCATTAGGGGAGTGGCTCACAAACCACCCAGGCCATCGCCTAAAACCATCCTCATCCCCCTACTGGAACCAGGCTCTCCTTGCCCTGAAACGAGTAGGCGCGCGGATCCACCATGCCTTCCCATACAGAAGGGAAGGCCCTGGCCTCAGCCCCCATCGCCATGCAATTGTGCACAATGGACAAGTTGTCACAACTCGCCTCAACCCCCAAGATCGTCCTCCCATCCGCCCAAGACTCCTTGAGCTCCTCCCTCCCTCCATGATATTTGACCTTAAGGAATTGTGGAAGGACGTCTATCACCCCATCCTGTCAGCAAAGGTGTCCAACGCCTTATGGAGGGTGCTCCACTGTTCATACAGGACAGGGGACCAGACTGGCCCTACCTTCCAGCACCAAAGCTGCCCCCGCTGTGCAGAGCCTATTGACTCCCACCTCCATCGTTTTTTCATCTGTCCAGGTGTTGCCGCATTTTGGCTAAAGGCCCGCGCGCTCCTCCATGCTCAGCCCTGGTCTGGACACCCTGTGCAAGACCTCATGTTCGAGCAGACATTGCCTGGTTGTCACTGACCCCTCTGTGTCCTCGCCTATGCCACAGCCATCTGGACCATCCATAACTCCTTCCTTCATGCTGCCTTTGACCAGCAGGTGTGGACCCTTCCACACATGATCACCCACTTTTGGGTACACTTTGAGATGGCCCTGAAGGTCTGCACTAAGTTGCCAACCCTCCCCCGCTCAGTTGTCACTGAAGCACGGCTCTGGCGCGCAAACCCCCTCCCTTTCTCGATGCCTCCTCCCTCCCCTTCCCTCGCCTCAGGCTCTTAGGAGCCCAGGCATAATTCAATAAACATCGATGAATCCCCCCTCAGGTTGGGACCATCTAGTACTAAAAAAAATAAAAATAACAGTAAAGCATCAAAACTTTATCTGATTAGCTACATTTATATAGATTATTACTCTAAATTTTAGATTAAATCTAAAGCTAAATTTAATTGGATTATATTAATTAGATAAGAGTAAAGCAAAATGATAATAAAATAAAATTTACCTTATTAGCAATATATGGCATAGACAAAAACTTTAAGTTTCAGAATTATATTAGATTACTATATGAATAAAGATATGATATTGCATTGAAAAAGTATTTAGAGAACCTAATAAACAACTAAATAACTAACTAAATAAATAAACAAAATCTGATAGACGGTTTATTTTTAATCTTTGAAAAAAGGAGATTATATTTTATGCTATTGAGAGTCTACTTTATATATCTGATTCTATATATAATTTTACAAATAAACTAAATATCTCCAAAGGCATGCTCATCATCAGGGTGGGGGTACTAAAGCTAGATTAAAGCTTTCAGATTAGCTCTAAAATAAACTCAGAGGTCAAAAAACTACCTTTAAGTGAACTGCTTACCTAAATTTGGGGGAACATCTATTAAATTCTCAGTGATACAGTTTAAATCTGCCAAGCTTATTGCACAAGGTATTAGCCACTGAGCAACAGAATTGGATGATATGCAGATCGCCAACTCTTAATAAAACCCAATATATAATATATGGAGTAATTGCCCCAATCAACACTTTTATTGTAATAATAAAACGCAGAACAAATCTGCAGACTACAAGAAAACACCCCTTTCTTCCTTTTGCTCAACTCTTATCTTAGTATTATAAGTTTATTCCACCCTTCTGCTTATTAATCTCCTATTTGTTCCCTTTTAGAAAAGTTTTTGTCTATCTTAAGGTTTTGGTGGAATTCCCTCAATTTACTGGACTATTGATACTTCAATCAATTTGCTTTATATTAATATAGCTTTCCACTTAATGTCAAGGCTCACCTTGACTCTAATTTCTGATTCACCAAAATGTATAACTTATTGTTTGATCATATCAATTTCTTGACATTACCCCCTTTGACTGGAAAAAGCTCCTATTGCTTGTATGCTCAAAGGGAGTTTGTGTGACTTATCTAATAATCCATCCACCCATAGGTTTCTTAATGGTTTAGGCATCAATACCAGTCTTCTTAATTATTTCAAACAGGCCAGTCCAAATGTTAGCAAGCTTGTTCTTCCATACAAATCCATGTTGGTCATGGAACAAGATGTGATCTCCTACATTGAACTATGAGAGTCTGCTACATCTACTCTGGTCAGCCACCTTATTATGAATCTTCTTAGCTAAGCTGGTAGAATATTCTTCCATTTGTAGTTTGATCAGCGTCTCTGTTAGATTGGTCAAATAACACTGCAGTTTTATACCACTAGTATCCTCCACACATGAGTAAATCAGGGAAGGTAAAGCCAGATGTATACCATAGAGAAGTCGGAAAGTACGCTTGCCAGTGGAGGGGTGGTAGCAGCTATTATATGCAAAGACAACTGTGTGTAGGAGGGTACTCCATTCTGAGGGATAATCTTTCTCAATCTTATGGAGTATGTTTTCCAATGTTCCATTGACCTGTTCAACCATTCCATTGGATTCCAAATAGTAGGGTGTAGTCAAGAATCTGCAGATCACCATCAATTTTTTCAACTTGGGCAAGATATGTGAAGTAAAATTGATTCCATTGTCTGTTAAGATAATTGTTGACAGCCAAGTTGCTGTATGACAAACTCCATAATAAACTTGGTGGTGGTGACTACCCCCAAATCAGTAATTTCCCTAGCTTTTACCCATCTTGTCAAATGCTCAATTGCTATAATTATGTGCTTAGATAATTTTGCGCCAAATGGCAAAGGGCCCAAAACATCAAGATAAACAGTATGCCAGGTGAACCAAGGCTTAACCAGCTGATATGTGGTCTTCTTGTGGAAAGGTTTCTCCACTTGGCACTGATGACAACAACTAGCCATATCCAGCACGTCATAATGCATGCTCTACCAATAGTATCAGAGACGTAGAAACCCCAACGTTTTCTGCAACCCACTGTGCCTTACCACCCAATGTGCATCTATAATAATTGCTGGTCTAGCGGAGGGTTTAGGGAAATTCAGTGACAATTCCCAATCCGCTTATATAGTTCCCCATCATGTAAGAAGATGTCCTGTTTAAGTCCATCTAACACTTTAATCACATTCAGTAGCTCATCGTGGTACTTGCCCAACACCATCTTTTTATACATATAGTCAGCCAAATCCACCATAATAGTAACCTTTGGTAGCCATGAGAGAAATCTGCAGTTTAATGTTTTGCTCTCAGCCAGTGTACAATCTCAAAATCACATGATTGGAGCTTCAACGACCATCACGTGAGCCATCCTTCAGGTTCACGGAAAATTTTGCAGCCAGTACAAGGAGGAATGATCCATTACCACTTTTGAAACCCTTTGGAGGTATACTCAAAATTTTTTATATGCATAAACCACTAATAAACACTCCTGATCAGTCACAGTGTAATTGTCAAGAGAGAGTCTGTAACTCTCGTTCCCAGCAAGGTGGTGTGGGATGATAAACCCACACAGCTAGGATACTAGCCGTTAAGGAAATGGGAAACAAGGCACCATAAATGGTGCCAGTACAGAAGGGACCCAGGGCAAGGGTGTAAAGCGAAGTATCCAATGTCAGGTAAGCGAAAAACAACAAAACTTGTGTGGATCCTAATGGGGAGTCCATAATCAAATGTAAATCAGAGCTAGGGGCTTAGGTGCCTCAATCTGGAGAGGACCTGAGCATCTCAAAGGTGCACCCAAGACTTTTGTTATTTGTGATAGTATGTAGTGGCCAACGTAGTTGGAGACCTCCTTGAAGAGGTCCACACCCAGGTTCGCCCAAGGAACCATAAATAAAACGTAAAATAAGGGGAAAGTTTATTGTGAAAAGTTGATCAACAAGGAATGTTGGTCACAAAAACTATATTTAAACATTGTCAGGGTAATCATGGGTCTGCTGAAGCGGTCCCAAGCACTGATTCACCAATAGGCAAAATCTTACAACTGAATTGGTATAGTACACCAAAACTGACTTCACTCGAGTAATCAATTAAAGTTGTACCCTTCAAACGCGTAATTTTATAAATCGACAGGTTTCAAACCCCTGTTCCACAATCAACTTAATCAAACCATCATTGTTAATTAAATATCTTGTCCATTTTAACGCCTGAGCCAAGACAAGGGGCCAGCTGTTATGCACCTCATTAGTATCAACCTGGGCATATTTGGCTTATACCCAGCGTTGGTCTAAGGTGTGCTTGAGGTCAGGGAGAGCCTGAAGTTTCACCTTCTGGGCCTCCTGCCGCCCAGTATTATCCTTGGGTTTGGTGCCTTCTATCAAGTCATTTAACCATGACATTACCCTATTCTCCTTCTTGGGCTTCCCCCCCCTCCAGGGGCGTTTGCTAAGGAGAAGTTTTTATGTGCGGGAGCCAACTTCATAGCAGCAATGGCCGGCTTGGACTTTGATCCTGCAGCCTCAGTAAAACGCTTATGGAAAGCTTCAATCAGAGTCTTGGGCATGCACACAGTCATGGGCTGGTACCCAACTATTCTCTGCAGCGTCAAAGCCCTTCCAGGATACCAGGTACTCAAGCCTTCTTTTAACATGGCGGGAGGCTACTATTTCCTCCACTTCCCGCTCTAGCGCCCCATCCATGAGATAAGCCTTGGGAGTCTCAGGTGAAGGGCCCTTGAACAGCGTCAATTTGCTCTCATGAAAGAAAGTAAAGATCTGAAATGAAGAGTGAATATCCGACTGGTATGAGGCATGGCCCACCTTTCTAACAACGCGGTAAGGACCAATCATCTTTGGTCCCAGCTTTTTGTATGTCTGCTTGATAGGGATGTTATGGGCATCAAGCATCACGAGATCCCCTTCCTTGTATGCTGGACCCACTCGTCACTTACCATCTGCATTCTCCTTGTATATTTGTATTGCTGCCTCCAAACTCGTGGAAACCCCCTGGTGGACCTTCTTGACAGTCTTGGCAAAGTCCACCACCGCTTCAATTTTGGATCTACAGCAGGGCTCCATGTTAAAGTCGGGGTTAAAACCATTATTGGCGAAAAAGGGGAACAACTGATCAAAGAATGCAAAGTGTTGTTGAAGCTAAATTGGGCCATAGGAAAGTGAGAAACCCAATCTGAATGATCCATGGCGGTGTAACACTGCAGTAATCTCTCCGAGCACTGGTTCACTCTTTCAGTCTGCCCATCTGATTGGGGTGATAGGCAGTTGAATGGCAGGGGCGAATCTGAAGAGTCTTATACAACTATTCCCAAAAGATTGGGGTAAGCTGGGGTCCCCAGTCACTAATAATTTCTTGGTGAACCCCATGAAGCGCAAACACATGAGTGATGAAGAGCCTAGTAACTTAAGCCACAGTTATTGTCGTTCTGCAAGAATTAAAGTGGGTGAACTTTATAAAACGGTCCACCACCACTATGTTGACATCATAACCATCAGAAACAGGAAACTTCATAAGTGAATCCACTGATAAGGATGCCCAGGGCCCTTCAGCCTTTTGGACTGGTACCAACAAACCTGCTAAAGATTGACGATTGGGTTTCATTTTAATTGCAGATTAGGCACTCTTTACAATACCTTCCCACCTGAGTGGGCAAACCATTTAAATTGTAGGTGCGTCATATTAAATCCATGGTCTTTGCTTTCCCATGATGACCAACGGTGATTCCACCATGATGTTACCAAATAATATCCAGGCTCAGTGGTCCAGCAGGAACCTATAGGCGCCCCTGGAACCACAACCTCTCATCCTTTACATGATAACCCCCTGGTTAGATCCTCCTGATTCAGCCCTCTCTTAGCAAGTACCATAGTATATTCATATGATAAAGGCTGAGAAAGGACTACTTTTTTTAAATACTGTATTCCTCTGCATTTTCCAAAGGTGCAAGCACAGGAGTGTTGGCTATGAAATCAGGAAGTTGAGATAGAATCTTATCCGGCGAAATCATCAACTGAGTGTTATGAACTTCTACCTTCTTCAGATTGGGAGCTAAAGCAGGGTTGCAGCTCAAAGCATCCGCCGAATCATTCTCCATGCCCTTTGTGAACTCATAAGAAAATGCAAATTGGGTAAGGGTCTCATGCCAACAGGTCTGCCATAGGGTTAGGACATGAGGAGTGTAGTAGTACAGCAAGGCATGGTGATCTGTACGTACATGGAAAGGTTGGGATGAGCCATGCAAGTGGTGACGCCAATAAGTCAGCACCTCCACCACTGCTAATAACTCCTTGTCATTGTTGGGATTATAAACCAGATGAATCCTTCCAATAGTATTCCTATTAGAGGTTTCAGTTAGTCAGGCATAATTGCTGGCTAATCGCCTAATTTGATACTATTTAATGTTAAGTATTTAAACGAGTTTAGTTTGGTGGAAGCTGCGTTCACTGCCAAAATGCCATCTGAAGATTGTTGTGAGAGTTTCCAGCGGAAAGCTGATGAATCCATTACAAATTGTCCAAAATGGTTCCACCAACTAATTTAAAGCACTGGCGACTCATGCCAAGGATGCTCAAAGTCTTATTTAAATATGAAGATATATACGACTGACCAGCAACTCATGCTGAGGATGGATTGACATAATCTAATATTTGGTGATCAGATGAGCGGATCTGGGGAAATCACTATGAAGTATGAATGAACAAGTTTATGATCTGATAGAGTTTTGGAATCAAGAGGCTGATGGGTTTTCCAATAGTTGATTGGACAAAGAGTACTTGGGTGCAGTAGCCCTGAAATTAGTATAAATAGTCGTTCATTCCCTCCTAATAAACATCTCTCATTTGCCCATCTTTCCTGTTTGTTTGAAGTAGATTAGTGCAACTAGAGTGGGGAAGTTGGGTTAGGAGGTCCCCAATAGGCGCGGTTGATCATGCCTGAAGTGGCCAGTAATGCTTTTCCATGCCTCCTCTCTATGAGAAACCAGTAGAAACCTGGCCAGCTGGCTACAAGTGGATGCACTGATAGGCCGCCAACCTTGCATGGTGCAGCATGGGAGTACTATAGCCACCCAAGAAGGGGGTGGACTAGCCAGGGCATGCCCAGATAGGTTGGTGAAGGGTCACGATGGTGGGGCAGCGCAGAAGTGCCTGAGCCACCCAGGAAGGGGGCAGGACTTGCTGAGGCACATGCCAAGGACGCCTGGGGCTAAAGGCGAAGCCGTTGGTGGTTAGTTGGTGGTTTGGACGCAGAAATTTTAGTGGCTGGTATGCCAATGAAGGCGAAACAGCAAAGGGCCACCAGTCTTCATACTGGTTGGCCTGACACACTAGTAGAGCCCAGGGTCAATTTTGTGACAGTCATAAATGATGTAATTCAACTCAGGAAGAGACATTTTCCTATAAAAATATCCCACCGGATGCTCTGTCTCATCTTCGCCTACTTTTAACAAGGCAGCTGCTATGGCGAAGTTGGAAGCATCAGTAGACACAATGAACTCTTTTGCAGGGTCGATATGGTGAAGGATGGATGTGGACAACAGGGTGCACTTCAATGCTTGGAAAGCATCCTCCAAAACAGGGGACCACTGAAACTTCTTTGCACCACTATCTCTATATAAGGGCGCTGCCACCTTGGAAATATTGAGCGTGAACTTCTTGAGGAACGTACACGTCCCCAAAAACTTCTCAATTCCTTTACTGAAGTGGGGGTAGGCCACTCACAAATCGCCTTCTCCTTGTCTGGAGTTATCATATGTCCTTGGTCAAACACTACGTTGCCCAGAAAAGTGACCTGAGACTTGAATAATTCACATTTGCTAATTTTAGTGTAAGGCGGGTTGCCCTTAACCTCTTCACCACTTGCTGAAGGTGTACTGCATGTGACTCATGATCAGGGGGAAAACACCAGGATACCATCCATGTAGGCAACTGCGCATACCCCCAACAAGTCCCAAACGCAGCTCCAATGCGGCGTTGAGAAATGTAAGGGGCATTCTTAAGCCCAAAGGGCATGACCCAAAACGTGAAAGTCTCTTTTTGGGTATAAAATGCAGTTAACACTCCTATCCCTTCTTTATCTGGATCTGATTTAAACGCATTGAGGCAATCCAGTTTGGAGAAGACTTTAGCTTTCTCTACATATCGCGCATCTGTGATTCTAAAGGAATGGGATGGAGGTCTGGTACAGTAACATTGTTTATTTTTCCTTACTCTACACAAGGGTGCAAAGTTCCATCGGCCTTCTTCACAAAGAGAAGTGGGGAGAAAACAGGGGAGGTATGCTGAAAAATTGCACCTTTGGCTAGCTGTTCCTTCACCCACACATCTAAATCCTCTTCCTCCCGGACAGTCAATGGGTAAATGGGGAAGATATACGCACCAGATCCTCAGTGAGCTTGAACTCACGGTTGAACTTGGAATGATCAGGCAGTGCGTTAGCTGATGCTGCATCAAAGGAAGATTCCAACCCCTTCAAACAGAAAGGTAGGGGAACCTCCACAGAGGGCTTCAGAAAAGGGGTAAGACGGAGAGTGTAAATATTGGGCCAGTGGGGAAATTTACCCTGAAAATGAGCTTCATCCAAAGGAACAATCAACTTGTGACCGTTTATCAAGGACAAGGATAAGGTGTTTTCTTTCAAATTAGTCCTGACGTCAAACTTTCTCCACCACTTTACACCCAAAATAATGGGGTACAATAGGTTTTTGATAGCTTGAAAGTTTTTGGACAGGAGATAGGAGCCCACCTGATAGTCCACTGACCTCATGATTTTTAGTTTGAGGATACCTTGAGAGGCCCCGCCTCTGACATACCACCTGGCAAGTAACTCAACTCCAGGTAGTCGGCAAAGTCTTAGTCTATAAAATTTTTCAGAGGCACCGGTATCCACCAAAATAATTGTGCTGAACTTCCCCAAAGGGGATGTAAGGTTAGCGGTCAATAAAAAGTATCCAGAATGGGATTTATTCAAAGCAGAAAACGCCACCACCTCACCTGAAAATTTTTCTCTGGCTTGCAAGCCTTCAGGGTATGCTTTTGAATCATAGAAGGGGAGGGATAGCTGGCCACTCTTACTAATGAGGCCACATATCCCACTCCATCTTCTGCAGGTGCATATGCTTTATAATATTTAAACGAAGTTCTTTTTCCACTTCCTGAATGCCATGGATCATGGTAGGGGTCAAACGAGGGTTCTCAGGGGTAATCTGATATACAAGAATAGGGTACTCATCCAAGCCATAAGAGCTAATAGATGGCTTGTTTTGTAACATGATGTTTGCATTAGTTTACGCGTTTTCAGGCTCCAGCGACCCCATACCTGCTCCAAGGGTTTTATGTGCGTCATTATCCAGGGCAATCGCACCCAAGCCCATAATTGATGCTTTGGCTTGCACCACAGAAACACAGTATGAATAAAACTCATTATCCTCATTCCTTTTTTGGTTGAATTTGGGTCTAGACTCAACTGGACCCTCAACTTCTACCAAAAATGAGGAGGGAATCAGTGGGAAGCCCTAAAGATCTAAGGAGATTGCACTAGTTGCGGATTAAGTATTTATAGGGACAGCCACAGGTGACATCATCTCAGTTGAATTGTCTGAAATATTTAATATAGACTTGAGGCTAGACCCTTATTTGGCTTCAAATTCAGTGGAACTCAAAGGTTTAGAAGGATAAGATTCCTTCATTTTAAGAGATGCACAAAACTTTTTGGTTACCTTATTTAAAGGGTCTGACCCAGGTGAAACCAAAAAACCAAATTATCTTCCCCTTCTGGATTATGGCAGGGAAACCACCACAAAGGTCTTCGATGAGATGATCAAAGTTGGAAGGGGGCAACTGCTAAATTGGGGAGTGTAAATTCTTGGCGTTCATGCTCAATTCCACCAGGTTGGTTTTGCACAGGGTATGAGCCACTGAGCAACCAAATCAGATGATATGAGGATCGCCGACTTTATAATAAATGTAATATATGTATGGAGCTATTACCCTTATTTCAACCTTTTTTTAGTACTAGATGGTCCCCCTTATTTCAACCTTTATTATAATATAATTGCAGATTTATCTGCGCTCCCTCCTTTCTTGTAAAAACCTCTAACCTTTTATCTTCCATCAGACTCTTTATACCTCAGTTCCCCAGTCAGATGCATCCTCAGCTTGGTACTCTTCTATTATGCTTCCCTTTTCAACTTACTCTCATTTGTATCAAATCTTGGCATAAATCCTCTCAATTCGCTAAATTCCTCATTTTGATGCGCTTAAATTACTAGTACCAGTTTGATTCCAGCGGATTCCATTCATTCCACCATATTGACTTAGGGCTTATCTCCAGTCATATTGGAATCACAACATTACCCCTCCTTGACTGGATGATAGGTTTTTACTGTTTGTATGCTCAAAGGAACTTTGCGTGGACTCAGTTGATAACCTGACCCCCAGCGGGTTCCTTAATTGTGTAGACATCCATGCCAGTTTTCTCAATAATCTTGAATGGGTCAACCCAAATGTCAGAGAGCTTATTTTTTCATCCAAATCCATGATGATCGTGTAATAAAACATAATCCCCCACAGCAAACAATGGAAGACTGCTCCGGCGCTTCTGGTCAGCTGCCTGGTCACGGATTTTCTTCACTAGACTGGTAGAGTAGGCTTCTGTCTGCAACTTGATCAAAGTATCCATGAGTTGATTCAGATATTACTGAGGATTCACCCCACCAGTGTCCTCTACACACAAACATAGCAAGGCAGGCAGAGCTGGATGTCAACCATACAGCAGTTGAAATGGGCTCTTACCAGTGGCCAAATGATAGCTGATATTATAAGCGAACACAGTAGTAGGTAGAAGGGCACTCCATTCTGAGGGCCAATCCATTATCAATTAGTGGAGTATATTCAATAGGGTTCCATTGACTCACTCCACCATCCCATTTGATTCCAGATGATAGGGGTGGTCAAAACCCCATGAATCGCCATCAACTTGTTTAACTTTGGCAGAATATGTGAAGTGAAGTTGGTTCCATTGTCTGTCAGAATGAACTGCGGGCAGCCACGCCGCTGTATAACACACTCCATAATGAACTTGGCAGTAGTGACCGCGCCCAAGTTGCTAATAGCCCTTGCTTTCACCCATCAGGTCAAATGATCGATAGCAACAATTATATACTTGGATTGATTGGCACTAGTTGGCAGAGGTCCCACTACATTAATGGAAACAGTATGCCACGCAAACTGGGGTTTCACTAATTGGTAGGTAGTTTTCTTGCGGAAAGGCTTTTCTACTTGACACTGATGGCAGCAACTAATCGTTTCCCTTACATTGTAATGCATGCTCTCCCAGTAGTATTGGGGTTGCAACATCTCCAGTGTTTTTCGCAATCCTCTGTGGCCTACAGCCCGATGAGCATCCATAATTATCGCAGGTTGGGCTGAAGGCTTAGGGAAACTCAACTTTGTGTCGCCAATCCACTTATATAGTTCTACCTCACGTAGAAAAGTATCCGCCCTAAGTCCATCTAGTACCTTAATCACATGTGGCTCATCCTGGTATTTATTTACCACCATCTTTTCAAACATTATGTCAGCTAGATCCTCTGTGATTGCAACTGTTGGCAGCCTAGAGAGACAATCCGCATTTCGATGTTTAGCTTCAGGGCGGTGTACAATCTCAAAATCATATGCTTGGAGCTTTAATGCCCAATGAGCGAGTTGCCCTTCCGGCTCATGAAGATTCTGCAACCAATGCAAGGAAGCATGGTCCATTATGACTTGGAATCGTACCCCATGCAGGTATAACAAAACTGTTTATAAGCATAAATTACCACTAAACATTCTCACTCAGTAACGGTGTAGTTCCATTTGTGACAGTTCAAACTTTGACTACAGAAGGCAACAGGATGCTCCATGCCATCATTGTCCTTCTGAGATAATACTGCCCTTATAGTGGAGAGAAAAGCATCTGTTTGCACTATGAATGGCTTATCAAAGTTGGGGTATTGCAAAATGGGTGCACTTGCTAACGCAGTATGCAATACATTGAAAGCATTCTGGCATCGTTCCATCCAATTGAAAGAAGCATTTTTCTTTAATAGCTTGAAAAGTGGGGCCCCAATGCAGCTGAAATTGGGAATGAACCGTTGGTAATACCCAACCATCCCCAGAAACACTTGGATGTCCCACTTATTCACTGGGCGAGTTATCTTGCTTATTGCTTCCACTTTAGCCGGCTGTGGTTTAAGCCCATGGGAATCCATGACAAACCCAAGGTATTCTAATTGCTCCTTAAAGAAATGGCACTTTCGAGGCTTAATTTTGATATTAGCGGTGGCGAGGTGCTGAAACACTTGCTCCAAGTGGGCTAGGTGCTCTGTAAACATTCGCAAAAAACACATTGATGTCGTCAAGTTAAACTAAGATGCAGGACAGCTTTAAATCACCTAAAATTGTATCCATGGCACGCTGGAACGTAGCTGGAGCATTACACAACCCTTGCAGCATGCGCGTCAGCTGGAACAACCCTCTTGAGGTGATGATCGCATATTTCTCCCAATCCACTAATGGCAATTTGATCTGCTAATACCCCAAGATTAGATCCATGGCAGAAAAATAGTTCGCCCCTCCCAATCAGTCTAATGTATTATCAATCCGCGGAAGAGGGTAAGAATCCTTTTTTGTTATGGTATTGAGTTTATGATACTCAATAACCACTCAATTTGTGCCATCCTTCTTTTTTACGATGAGCACAGGCGACGCCCATGGACTGTTTGACGGCTCTAGCATTCCTTGCTCAATAAGTTTATCTACTTCATCAGAGACAACCTCTTCCACTGCTTTTGAACGTCTAATAGGTCGTGAACAAATGGGAGGGTGATCCCCCATATCTATCTGATGTACCACCCCTTGAGCGCACCCCATGTCATGATCATCATTTGTGAAAATATTCCTATACTTTTCAAATAATGCCATAGCCTTATCTTGTTGTTCTTCCGGTAATCCCATGAGCGCTTCCCGCAGAACCATGGTCAGTATGCCAAATGAGGAGCGAGCTGATAGTCCAAGATCTTCCCATGAGCCAAAGTCATGAATATGATAAACTTCCCCAATAGGGATGAAGTGTAGGTAAGCCACCACTTGATGCCGCCTGATCATTATTGTCTCCTTCTGTAGGTTCGTGAGCAGCACCTTCACCTCCCCATTCCCAAGAAAAAATAACCTCAGAGCCATTTGTGGTTCAAGCCGCGAGTGCTGATGAGGCTCCAGGATTTCTCCATAAAGCCCCTTAAGGACTTCGATCTTGAGCCCAGTCCCTATGATGCCATGGTGTCCAGATGGTAAGCTTAAAGGGCGCATTGCTCGAAGTGGGATTTCTTTATACTCATATATCTGGTTGGGGAGGATCTTGGTCTGCCAACTCAGTTGCTGGTAGCAAACAGGGATCACTCCATCACTGTATGCTAGATTGACCTGACTGGAGTGGACTGGATCCGTTGGGATTCCACCAGAGGAAAAATATACTGGAATCTGTTGGCTGAACATAGTAAGGGTTTCTTCCACCATATCTATCACAACGCCAAATTTCTTCATGAAAGCCGCGCCAATTAACATATTGTAGTGGTTAATTTGGAAAAACCACCGCCGGTGTAGACACCTGAATTGACCTGAATTGTAGAGGCAACGCGCAGTATGCTCCTTCTGACACAGTGATGTGCGTTCCCATGGTCTCATACGCTGCTTGATGGTCCACATCCAGTTTCAACATAAGTTTAGCCACCAACTGAGTGAAGACTATGTTCACAGGTGCTCCTGTGTCTATGATAGCGCGGACTTTTGTGGTTTGAATGAATATGTCACAATAAGTACATTAGAAGTAAGAAGAATCATTGGTGCTTATTACTTGTACATTCAAGGACTTTGTGCTACTCAAAAAGGAAAAAATGCCCTGGCCAACTTGAGGATACTCACTAGCGATTTTCTCCACTGGAATGACTACATTAACCCTACTAAAGGAGCGACGTTCAGTGAAGGATCTGAGTTGATAATTCCAATCTGTTCCAGGATCTGCCATGATCATGGCTTCTGCACGTCTTGACGAAGCTCAGCCAAATGGGGTGAGCCTTTACTTATGGAAGCAGAAGCAGGAGTATCCAACAAAAGCTGCTGGTATAACAAATCATCCGATTGAGGTTTAATTTCTACCCAAAAAGATGTTTGAGGATTGTTGGGGACAAGTGATTTGGACTTAGTGGAGATAGAGCATCCCGTCTCTACTCCACTCGAGCTTTTCCCTGCTCAATTATCTTAGTTGGCATTGCATACACATGTGGTTGACTAGGGCAATTGGCTGCATAATGCCCTCTTTGTCCACACTGGAAGTAAGTGTTCATAAAAGGTGCGCATATATAGTTTGGGGCGGAAGAACCAGGCCAAATATTGCCAGTAAGTTCCAAGGTCCCAGACAAACTGGGGAAGCGTACCTGGGCCTGAAAGGGTATATTGACTCATGTGAGGGATGAATACATTCCAGCAGCTGATAACCCAGTTGCTGTGACCTATATCCTTCAAAAGTTGAAGTGGGGGCAACAGCAATTTTTTGGGTTATGTTGGGGGCGCTGTTCATGGCAGAGAGCCAACGTAAGGCGTTCACAATCTGAATAAGTCCGGTATCCCCATCCAACACATGGGACATAGCATTATATAGTTCCCAATATGGTTTGACAGCCGCCATCATCACTATACTTACATCTTCAGTGGTTAAGATATTGGCCCCAAGAAGAATATGTGCTTCCTCTGAAAACCACTCAGCAAATTCTGACAGAGTTTTGTTTTGGTCAAACTGTATAGTCATAAAGTCAGCTTTTCTGTTGACACATCTTGGTAGCACCCCCAAACAGCCAGATGACAATTGCTTTTACTTGTGTGTAAGATACCAAGCTGTTGGGAAGATAGCAGGTCACCTGATCAGCGCTTTCCACATCCAAAGCAGACAGCAACAATTTCGCTTTTTGTTGATCAGTAGCTCCTTCCATAGCGAATTCAAACTGCTTAAAGTAACCGTGTAGGTTCCCATCACAACTGAAAGGAGGTAATTTCTCAATATGAACAAATTCGCTTTGCTTTGGATTCCTGCTGCAAGGGGCAGGCGAACTGTTGTCAGAGTGACTATGAGAACCATTCCTTGATGTGTTATCATACAACCAGCCAGATGGACTTGAACTCTTCGAAAAGGAATTGGGAGAGGTGGTGTCACACGGGGGGTTCACTGTACCACCCAATGGATATTCATTTGCTGATCCATAACATTCTTCCCCTGAGTCGCCACTAACTACCCCATTCCCCCCAGCTCCAGTATGCTCCATGAACTGTTCATTGATCAACTGTTCTGCTTTAACCAAATACCATTTACACCGTCCATCCTGAATTTCCTGTTGCAGCATTTCATATTGTTGTTGCAATTTCTGGCAGACTCCCCTTTCTTTGTTTAGTTGCTGTTCCACAGCTTGTACTCATGAAAGAACTTCTTTGATTATATTCTGTGAGCAATTTTGCTGTTGGAATGGAGGAGGACTCATCATTGTAGAGTAATTGGCTTTCTGGTTTTCCAACTATAGTTGCTTAGTGGCCCCCTGTAGTGAGCACCACTGTAAATTCTTGGCATTGGGCTCAATTCCACCAAGTTGGTTTTGCACAGGGTATGAGCCACTGAGCAACCAAATCGGACAATATGAGGATTGCTGACTTTATAATAAACTTAATAAAATATGCATGGAGCTATCACCCTTATTTCAACCTTTATTATAATATAATTGCAGATTTATCTGCGCTCCCTCCTTTCTTTTAAAAACCTCTAACCTTTTATCTTCCATCAGACTCTTTATACCTCGGTTCCCCAGCTGGATACATCTTCAGCTTGGTACTCTTCTATTCTGCTTCCCTTTTCAGCTTACTCTCATTTGTATCAAATCTCAGCATAAATCCTCTTGATTCGCCGAATGCCTCATTTTGAAGCGCTTAAATTACCAGTACCATTTTGATTCCAGCGGATTCCATTCATTCCGCCATATTGACTTAGGGCTTATCATCCAGTCATATTGGAATCATGAAAGGGAGCTTCACACAGATAGGTCCAAGGTAGATCTGAGAAACGACTTTTTAATGATGTCAGGCAATGGTAAGGCCTGGGCTTTTTCACAAAATTCATTCAAATATACTTTCACCAGCTGATTAGCTTGGCGCAGAAAAAAGAACTTTTAGAAGGTATGGATGGATGCTCTGTCAGGACGGCTTTGCTCCAAGACACGCTCCAAGCCCTGATTGCCACAAGAGCGAATGTGATTGGAACACTGCAAAAACCCAGTCAGCTGCATCTGGAGAAAGCCGATACAACAAATCCACTCCCCACAAAAGTTGACATGAACCCAATGAATTGCTATTTTCTAAAGAAGCTTTTGGCAAAAGGTTAGCCAAGGCCTGTTGGGTTTCTGAGTAAATTTTGGGAGAAAGGTGGGGAATCGCAACAACAGGATCACAAAAAGTCTGAGACCACCAGTTATGAGCAGGAAGGGTGGGCACTTCCCAGTTGATTTTTCAATAATAACGCCAATATGCACCAAAAACAAAACCAAACAAGAAAACTGTGGTGAGTATTATTGTGGCAGTGACAAACGGCCAGCGCTCCCAGTTTATGCATAAAGAAAGTCCCACATGGATAAATCTGATGCACATATAATAAAGTGGTTGGCAACTAATGTCAAGAGAGTGTCTGTAATCTCTCGTTTCTCAACAGGTTGGTGTGAGATGTAAACCCACACAGCTAGGTAACTAGCCGTTAAGAGAATGGGAAACAAGGCACCATGAATGGTGCCAGTACAGAAGGGACCCAGGGCAAGGGTGTAAAGTGAAGTATACAGTATCAGGTAAGTGAGAAACAACAAAACTTGTGTGGATCCCAATGGGGAGTCCATAATCAAATGTAAATCAGTGCTAGGGGTTTGGGTGCCTCGATCTGGAGGGGACCTGAGCAGCCCAAAGGTGCACCTAAAACTTTTGTTATTTGTGATAGTATGTAGTGGCCAACGTAGTTGGAGACCTCCTTGAAGAGGTCCACACCCAGGTTCGCCCAAGGAACTATAAATAAAATGTAAAATAACGGGAAAGTATATTGTGAAAAGTTGACCAACAAGGAATTTGGGTCACAAAAACCATATTAAACACCGTCAGGGTAATTCTGGGTCTTCCAAAGTGATCCCAAGCACTGATTCACCGATAAGAAAATGCTTCCATCTGAATTGGTAGAATAAACCAAACCTGACTTCACTCAAGTAATTGATTGAAGTTGTACCCTACCTAAACTCTAATTCTGTAAATGAAGCAGGTTTTTAACCCTTTTCCCCAATCAAACAAATTTAACCATTATCTTTAATTAAATAGCTCGTCCAATTTAACGCCTGAGCTGAGATAAGGAGCTGGCTGTTATGCACCTCATTAGTATCAACCTGGGCATATTTGGCTTGTACTCAGTGTCAATATGGTGTGCTTGAGGTCAGGGAGAGCCTGAAGTTTTACCTTCTGGGCCTCCTGCCGCCCAGCCTTATCCTTGTGGTTGGTGCCTACTATCAAGTCATTTAACCATGACATTCTGTTCATGACAGTTCAAGCTTTGGCTACAAAATGTGACAGGGTGCTCTACGCCATCATCATTCTTCTGAGATAATACTGCCCTATGGTGTAAAGTGATGCTTATCTGTACTATGAATTGTTTTTCAGAGTTTTGGATATTGCAAAATGGGCGCTGTCATGTGCACATGACATAATAGTGGGGACCAACCCCAAAGACAAGGCTGGGTGCCAGGAGGCCCAGAGGGTGAAGCTGCAGGCCCTTCCTGACCTGAGGCACACCCTAGACCAACGCTGGGTTTGGGAAAAATATGCCCAGGTTGGGACTAGTGGTTTGCCAAACGCCCAGCCCCTGACGTCAAGCCAGGCATTAAAATGAACGATTTACCAAATGAACGCAGATGGTTTGATTTGGTTTGTCAAGGAGTGGGGTTTCAAAACCTGTTCCATTTTCAAAATAACGCACTTGGGTCAAATCCAACTTCAATCAATCACTTGAGTGAAGTCAGTTTTGGCCTATTCAACCAACTTGGATGGCAGTGTTGCCTATTGGTGAGTCAGTGCTTGGGCCCACTGCAGCATAACCCCTATTTCCCGCTTGAGCTTAAATATGTTTTCCCCAACCAACATTCCTTGTTGGTCAACTTCCCAAATAAACCTTGTCCCCATTATATTGTTTTACTTTATGCTTTTTTAATGAACCTGTGTGCAAACCTCTTTGAGGAGGTCTTGCGCTCCATTAACCTTGCCATTCTAAACACAATCCAATTCTCACCTCGTGCACCGTTGATCCGCCAAGGTACCCTCCACCTGGGTTATTTATCCTTTCTCTCCGTGTGCACTGCAACGCTTTTGGCTGGTTAATTTCAGCATTTCTTTGCTTATATTATTATTGCTCCAGCACCCTCCGCTGGGCAATAATTAATTTTATTCTAATGGCTAGTTCCCCGGCGTTGGGCTTGTGCACTGAGCACCGCCATGATGGGAACTGGAGAGTTATAGACACTCTCCTAACATTAATTGACTAACCATATTTTCTTTATGTGCACAAACTTTTTCTGTGTGGGACTTTTCTGAAGTGAAAACAGTGGGCGCAAGCTGTGGGCTTTGGCTATCATTTGCCACACCGCTGTTTCTCTTTTTCCTGAAGGTTGGAGTAATTTGGCGTTATTAGGGTTGCCTCTAGCTGGAAAGTATCCACCCTTTGTGTTTGTACATGGTGGATTCAGATGCTTCAATGTCAAAAAGTTGTGATTTGACAACTTTCCACCGAATTAATCAATTTCCATTCTAATAAATGAATTTTCCCTCGCCAGCGCGTTCAGATGATGCTGGCAGAATCAGCGTAGATGGGCCTGGGGGTGTTGGCCTTGGATAACATCAGCCAATCCATCGCGGTTCCAGGGATAGGGTCATTTGCATCAGAAAACGCGTTTTTTAATGAAAACCTGGTCTCTATCTCTGAGCTGTTTATTAGTGCATAAGGCCTAGATGAGGACCCCATTCCAGTATATCAGATTACCCCTAATAACCCACGGTTGACCTCTACCATGATTTGGCGCACTCAGGAAGTGGAGAAAGAACTTCATTTAAGATATGATCAAGTATATGCACCTGCAGAAGGCATAGTGGGATATGTGGCCTCAGTATTAAGAGTGGCCAACTATCCTTCCCCCTTTTTTGATTCAGAAAATAAATTCTGTTGGCGTGCTTGAGCCAGAGGAAGATATTTTTGGTGAAGTGTTGTCATTGTCTACCATAAATAAAGACCATTCTGGGTATTTTCTGCTGACTGCTACCCTCTCCTCTCCTTTATAGAAGCTCACCACTACTATTTTGGTGGATACTGGCACCTCTGGAAACTTTATGGACCAGTACTTAGCCGACTATCTTGGACTGAGTTACTTGCCAGGTGATATGGTTAGAGGAGGGGCATCCCAAGGTATTCCCACTCTGAAGATCATTGGGACAGTGGACTATCAGGTTGGCAAGTACCACTTGTCTGATCACTTCAGTGTGATCAAAAATCTCCTGTTCCCTATCATTTTGGGTGTGAAGTGGTGGCGGAAGTTTGATGTTAGAACTAACCTGAAGGAGAATACCCTGTCGCTCACCATGGAAAATGGTCGCAAATTTGTTGTGCCTTTGTCAGAAGAGAATGCTCAGGGCAAATTGCCCCACTGGTCCACCGTCTCCCTTGTCGCCTTGCCTCAATGCAGAATCCCTCAGTGGAAATCCTATACCTTCTTGCTTGGAGGGTTTGGAATCCTCTTTTGATGCAGCATCTGCTAACACTCCCTCCCCAAACACTCTGAGTTTGATTGTGACTTCAAGCTCATGGAGGATCTGGTGCGTATCTCTTCTTCTATTTACCCATTGACTGTCTGGGGGGAAGAGGCGTTGGATGTGTGGGTGAAGTAACAGTTGGCCAAAGGCGCAATTTTTCAGCGTACCTCCCCTGTATGCTCCCCCTTGCTTTTTGTGGAGAAGTCTGATGGTACTTTATGTCCCTGCGTAGACTATGGTAACCTTAACAACGTTACTGTACCAGACCTCCATCCCATCCCTTTGGATTCACAGATTTCACGCTATGTGGAGAAGGCGAAGGTCTTCTCCAAGCTGGATTGCCTCAACGCGTTCAATCAGATCTGGATTAAAAGGGACAAGAGTGGTTGACCGCATTCCATACCAGAAAAGAGACTTTCACGTTTTGGGTCATGCCCTTTGGGCTTAAGAATGCCCCTGCTATCTTTTAAAGCCGCATTGATGCAGCATTGGGGACCTGTTAGGGGTATGCGCGGTCGCCTACATGGATGATATCCTGGTGTTTTCCCCTGATCAGGAGTCCCATGCAGTTCACCTTTGGCAAGTGGTGGAGCGGTTAAAGGCAGCCAGCCTTACGTTGAAAATTTCATTTTGTGATTTCTTCAAGTCCCAGATCACTTTCCTGGGCAACGTCATGTTTGACCAGGGACACATGATAACTCCAGACAAGGAGAAGGCGATTTGTGAGTGGCCTACCCCCACCTTGGCTAAGGAATCAAGGAGCTTTTTGGGGACATGCACGTTCCTCAAAAGTTCACTCCCAATCTGTCTGAGGTGGCGGCTCCCCTATACAAGGCTAGCGGTGCCAAGGTGCTTCAGTGGTCCCCCACTTTGGAGGATGCTTTCCAAGAAATGAAGTGCACCCTGTTGTCCACAACTGTTCTTCGCCATGTCAACCCTTCAAAGGAGTTCATTGTGTCAACTGATGCCTCCAACTTCGCCATAGCGGCTGCCTTGTTACAAGTAGGCAAAAATGGGATAGAGCATCCAGTGGGATATTTTTCTAGGAAAATGTCTTTGCCAGAGTTGAATTACGCCGTTTATGTCAAGGAGTTACTAGCAGTGGTGGAGGCGCTGACATATTGGTGTCACCACTTGCATGGCTCTACCCGACCATTCTGCATACATACAGACCACCGTGCCTTGCTGTACTACCGCGCGCCTCATATCCTAACCCCACGGCAGACCCTTTGGCATGAGACCCTTGCCCAATTTGCATTCACATATGAGTTCACCAAGGGCAAAGATAATGGTTTGGCGGATGCTTTGAGCTGCAACCCTGCTTTAGCCCCTGACCCCAAGGAGGTAGAAGTGCACAACACCCAGGTTATGATCCCTCCAAGTAAAATTCTGTCGCTGCTTCCCTCTCCCCTGGCTAACGGGCAGCGCTTGCACCTTTGGATAACGTGGAGGAATATGGTATGTTCATAAAGGTTGTCCTCTCTCAGCCTCTGTCAGGCAAATATGCCATGGTACTTGCAAAGAGAGCATCAAATCAAGAGGATCTATCCAGGGGCTATCATGTAAAGGATGAGATGGTGTGATTCCAGGGACGCCTTTGGGTACCTGCTGGACCACTGCGCCTGGAAATCATTTGGGACCATCATGATGGAATCACCATTGGTCATCCGGGGAAAGCAAAGACCTTAGATTTGATATGTCACACATACAATTGAAAGGGCTTGCCAGCTCAGGTGGGCCGGTATTGTAAGGAGTGCCTGGTATGCAGCCAGATGAAACCCAATCGTCAACCTTTAGCAGGGTTGTTGGTACCAGTCCAAAAGGCTGATGGGCCTTGGACTTCCATCTTGGTTGATTTCATTGTGGAGTTACCAGTCTCATATGGTTATGATGCCATCATGGTAGTGGTGGACCGGTTCACAAAGTTTGCCCACTTTATTCCTTGCAGAACCACCATAACCTGCAGCTGAGATGGCTAGGCTTTTCGTTATCCATGTGTTTGCACTACATGGGGTCCCCCAATAAATTATCAGCGACTGGGGCCCTCAGTTTACCTCCATTTTTTGGGAAAAGTTGTGTAAGACTCTTCAGATTCATTCTTGCCGTTCAACTGCCTATCATCCCCAATCAGATGGGCAGACTGAACGAGTGAACCAGTGCTTGGAACAGTTTCTGCGGTGTTACACCGCTGCAGATCATTCAGATTGGCTTCTCACCTTCCCATGGACCAGTTTAGCTACAACAATACCTTGCACTCTTCAATTGGCTGTTCCCCGTTTTTCATCAGCCATGTCTTTAACCCCGCCTTTAACATGGAGCCCAGCTGTGGGTCAAAGGTTGAAGCGGTGGTGGACTTTTCCAAGACAATCAAGAAGGTCCACCAGGGAGTTTCCACAAGCTTGGAGGCGGCTATTCAGGTATATAAGGAGAACTCTGATGGGAAGCGCTGAGTGGGTCCTGCATACAAGGAAGGGAATCTCGTGATGCTTGATTTTCATAACATCCCAATCAAGCAGTCATGTAAGAAGCTGGGACCAAAGAGGATTGGCCCCTACCGCGTTGTTAGAAAGGTGGGCCATGCCTCATACCAGCTTGATCTCCCCCCTCATTCCAGATCTTCTCTGTGTTTCATGAGAACAAACTGACGTTGTTTGAGGGCCCCCCACCAGAGACTCCTGAGGCCTATCTTGTGGATGGGGCGCCAGAGTGGGAGGTGGAAGAAATAGTTGCCTCACGCCACGTTTAAAAGGAAGACTTGAGTACCTGGTATCCTGGAAGGGCTTTGATGCTGCAGAGAACAGTTGGGATCCAGC
Organism: Massospora cicadina; assembly: GCA_022478985.1. Lineage (NCBI taxonomy): Eukaryota > Fungi > Entomophthoromycota > Entomophthoromycetes > Entomophthorales > Entomophthoraceae > Massospora > Massospora cicadina. Next base: position 37,889 of record JAKSZP010001764.1, read on the forward strand.
GCGCAACTGTGTGCATGCCCAAGATCTGATTGATGCCTTCCACCAGCGTTTTCCCCAGCTGATGGATCCCAACCTAAACTGACCATTGCCGCCATGAAGTTGGCCCCTGCCCACAAGAACTTTTCCCTGGTGCAAGCCCCTGGGGGGGGTTGAGCCCTGTTAGGAGGAGAGGGTAATGTCATGTGCACATGACATAATAGTGGGGACCAACCCCAAAGACAAGGCTGGGCGCCAGGAGGCCCAGAGGGTGAAGCTGCAGGCCCTTCCTGACCTGAGGCACACCCTAGACCAACGCTGGGTTTGGGCAAAATATGCCCAGGTTGGGACTAGTGGTGTGCCAAACGCCCAGCTCCTGACGTTGAGCCAGGCATTAAAACAAACAGTTTACTGAATGAATGTGGACGGTTTAATTCAGTTTGTCAAGGAGTGGGGTTTCAAAAGCTGTTCTATTTTCTAAATAATGCGCTCAGGTTGAATCCAACTTCAATTGATCACTTGAGTGTAGTCAGTTTTGGCCTATTCAACTAACTCAGATGGCAGTGTTGCCCTATTGGTGAGTCAGTGCTTGGGCCCACTGGAGCATAACCCTTATTTCCCCGCTTGAGCTTAAATATGTTTTCCCCAACCAACATTCCTTGTTGGTCAACTTCCCAAATAAACCTTGTCCCCATTATACTGTTTTACTTTATGCTTTTTTAATGAACCTGTGTGCAAACCTCTTTGAGGAGGTCTTGCGCTCCATTAACCTTGCCATTCTAAACACAATCTAATTCTCACCTCGTGCACCGTTAGTCCGCCCAGGTACCCTCCAACCTGGGTCATTTACCCCTTCTCTCCATGTGCACCGTGACGCTTTTGGCTGGTTAATTCTAGCATTTCTTTGCTTATATTATTATTGCTCCAGCACCCTCCGCTGGGCAATAATTAATTTTATTCCAATGGCTAGTTCCCTGGCGTTGGGCTTGTGCATTGAGCATCGCCACACTGGGAACTGGAGAGTTATAGACACTCTCCTAACAGGCGCACTTGCTAATGTGGTTCATAAGACATCAAAAACTTCCTGGCATTGTTCTGTTCGGTAAAATGTGCCATTTTTCTCCAACAACTCAAAGAGCGTTGTCCCAATACAACTGAAGTTAAGAATGTTTTGTGGTAGTACCCAATCATCCCCAAAAACACTTGGATATCTCGTTTATTATCTGGCTGGGTCATCTTTATTATAGCTTTCACCTTCGCCAGCTGTGGTTTAAGCCCTTTTAAGTCCACCACGAACCCAAGGTATTCCAGTTGACTTTGAAAAAATGACACTTATGAGGATTGATCTTGATATTAGCATTGTTGAGTCAGTGGAACACTTGTTTCAGGTGATCAAGATGATCTGTGAACATTTGTGAGAACATGTTGATATCATTAAGATAAACTAAAAATGCAGGAAAGCTTCAAATCACCTAAAATCGTATCCATAGCACGCTGGAACATAGCCAAGACGTTTCACAAACCCTGTGGCATATGTGTAAGCTGGAATAATCCCTTCAAAATTGAATATAACACATTTCTCATAGTCCACTGCTGGCAATTTAATCTGCCATTACCCCAATATCAAATCCATGGCAGAAAAATAAGTAGCCCCTCCAAGTTGATCCAATGCATCATTGATCTGCGGAAGGGGTAGGAATCTTTCTTTATAACAATATTGAGTTTTTAGATAGTCAACAAACACCCATGTTGTGCCATTTTTCTTAAAAATAAGCACCAGTGTTCATGGACTTTTAGATGGCTCTAACATCCCTTATTTGATTAATTTATCTACTTCATCAGAGGCAACCTCTTCTGCCACCTTTGAGCACCATATAGGCCATAATCAAATATGAGGGTGATCTCCCATATCTACCTAATGCACCACCCCTTGGGCGCACCTAAATTGTGGTCATCAGAGGCACAAATATCCTAATATATCAAGATAAAGCTATTGCCTTATCTTTCTGTTTCTCCAACAATCTGGTTAGAGATTTCTACGAAACCACTGCCATTATGCAAATGATAAACTTACTGGTAGGCTGAGGTCCTCTCACAATTCAAAGTCATGAATATGGTGAAACTCATCAATAGGGGCCAAATGTAAGTAAGTCACCACTTGGTGCATTTAGATCATCATTGACTCCTTCTGTAGATTCACTAGTAATACCTTCACTATCAATTTCTTAGTAACAGTAGCCATGAATCCACTTGGGGTTCAAGCTGCAATTGTTGGTAGGGGCCCAAAATTTTCCTGTATAGCTCTTCAGGGACAACTATTTTGAGCTTAGTCCTGGTTATGACATGATGCTCAGAAGGTATACTCAAAGTGCTCGCAGCTCATAGCGGAATACCTTTGTACTTGTAGATCTGGTTGAGGAGGGCTCTGGTCCTCTGCTTCATTCTCCAATATTGGACATGAATCACCCTATCACTATACACCAAATTGATCTGACTGGAGTGGAACGGGTCCTTTGGGATTCCATTTGAAGTAAAGGAAATGGTAATCTGTTGTCCCAGGATACTATGGTTTCTTCCTCCATATTGACCATGGCTCCAAATCTCCTCATGAATGCAGCTTTGATCAGCATATCATAGGTTTATTTGGCAAATCCAATGCTGGAGCGGAAGCCCTAACCAAAACAAATTGCAAAGGTAACTCACTGTAATCTCCTTTGGACACAGTTCTCTGTGCCTTCAAGGTCCCATATAATACTCTGCAATCCACATTGGGCTTCAATGAAAGCTTAGCCATGAGCTTGGTGAAGATTATACTAACTGGGGTACCAGTATCTATAATAGCTCAGATTTTTGTGTTCTGAAAAAAAATATCACATTAGGTACACTCCAAATAAGAAAACCGATTGGTTTTTATTATGTGAACATCCAAGAGCTTTTTGTTACAAAGGAAAGAGGATATACCCATACCAAAATAAGGATACTCCTAAGCGATCTTTTCTATTGGAATGTCTACATAAACACCCACAAGGGAGGCAACGTCCGTTGAGGATCCAGAATCACTTGTGCTGGTTTGTTATAGAATTTGCCATGCATACAGCTTTTGCACATCTTGGCAGAACTCAGAGCCTGAAGGGGAATAGTCGCTCTTACAAATGAAGACTGAGGTATCTGCCAAAAGTTGTTGGTATAATAAGTCATTGGTCTGGGTTCTGAACCCAACACAAAAAGACTCTTGGGAATCATTAGAGGCAATTAAATTAGAATTAGTGGAGGTAGAGTGTCCCATCTCTACTCTGTTCAAGCTTTTCCCTACTTGATCATAACAGATGGCACTGCACACACCTGCTGGTTGCCTGAGCAATTAGCCACGTAATGCCCTTTTTGTCCACATGAGAAGCAAGCATTCATAAATGGCTCTCTACTATAGTTTATACCTAATAGGACAGGTCAAAAGTTAACCAAGGTATTGAAGTTAGGTTGGGGATGGGGTGGCTGAGTGTAAGGAGGGCAAAGGATCTGCCAACATATAAGGTGGATGAATATTACCCAATGGCTTATAATTAGATCATTGCAGTCCATATCCCAAGAAGTATGCTGTGGCAATAGCAGTAGCCTTCCATTTCACATTGGTATCACTGAACGTGGCAGAGAGATGGCGCAAAGTGTTTACAATTTGAAGAAGCCCCGCATCTTCATTTAATATAAGACATAGCATTATGCAATTTATGGTATGGTTTGACTACCGCCATCAAAACTATGCCTACATCCTTAGTGGTTAAAATATTGGATCCTACTGACATATGAGATTTAGCTTTGAATCTCTCTGCAAACTCCACCATGAACTCATCCTTTTGAAACTGTATGGTTAGAAAGTCAGCCTTGTGCTAACCATTTTAACCGCGCTCCCAAACAGATGGAGCACCATCTCCTTCACTTCTTGATAAAATAAAAAACTATTTTGGAGGTAACAGGTGACATTATTGGCGCTCTCCACATCCAAAGCAGAAAGCAACAGTTTTCTTTCTGACAATCCAATGCCCCTCCATGGCAAATTTGAACCATTTGAAATATCCATGCATGTTTTCATCATGACTGAACGGTGGTAAGTCCTTGATCTGAACAAATTCACCTCGGTATGGACTCTGAGCATGAGGAACAGCTAAAACAGGTTATGAATGACCAAGGGAAACATCCTATTGTGAACTAGTTTAAGATCACATGGATGAATGCAAATCCGTTAACGTGGACCAGGAAAAAGTAGGATTGCAATGAGGGACTGCCGTGACCCCCAAGGGATACTCGCTGGCTGATCCATAGCATTCTTCACCCAATTCACTGCTGACTGCACCTTTTCCTCATTTACCAAGCTGTTCGGCAAAATGTTTGTCAATTATTTGCTCAGCTTTAACTTAATAGCACCAACACTGGCTGTCTTGTACCTCCTTTTGAAGAGATTTGAACCAACTTTGCAATTTGTGGTGAAATTTCCCACTCAGAGTCCAGTTTAAGCTCCATTTCCTGAAGCCATGAAATAACGTCATATGCTATGCCCTGCATCCTTGCATTCTGCCATCCAATGTCCCACGCTTGTCAGTTTTCTTCATCTACTTGATTAACAAGGACAGCTCATTCTCACACCAGTTCCTCATTGGATCATCAAAGGGTATCCAAATGCACTTGCATATCTGCATACTCCACCATCTCAATGAACGGAAGTGTAATGGCTTAGCTCTGATCTGCCTGACTAACACTTTCCAATTGAGTAATTTGACCCAGCAGCTGATGATATTTAAAAGACGCCTAAAAAGAGCTGGTCATATGGTTTTGCCATTTGCTGGTTACTCAGCTCAATGTGAAGTTGACTAATTTGGCTGCACAGAGTCAACGTGATCTATTATCCACCGCTCTGTCAAGGTACCCTGTCTCTAATCTGAGTCATCACTACTTCAATAGCTTCATCCCATTCCACCAGGTCAAGCATAAACCGCTTGGTGTTGCTTCCCAAAGTGGTGACATCCTAAATCCATTCTGAAAATAGGCCACACTGGTCCAACAATTCCCCTATCACTCAGGGTAACTCCTGATTCAACTGTGGAACCAATTCATCCAAGTGACATAAGACGTCCACAATATGGTTGTTAACATGCACAAGTGTCCCCTAAATCTCCAAAGAAGAGTGATCAAGGCAGTCAAGTAGAAGGTGAGTATCATTCTTCTGCACTTGAACAATCCGCATGATGTCCCCAAGCTCAATGTTGTGGCAGGCCAGTACATGCAGTAGCTTTAGATCGACAGCTGCATGTACACAACCAAATATTCCTCAGTTCCATGGATACTAAGCTGGCAAGACAGCCCCGTGGTAGTCATGTCAAGATAGGATATAAACAACGTGTAATGGGTTTCTTGGTCCCATTGATTATAAAATAAACTCAGAGCATGCTCCCCCACCTCATCTTCATAAAGTTGGTACCTCACAGAAGCCATTTCATAATTTCCCACAGCTGCTGAGAGGTCATATTTGTAGATCGGCCCTGTTGGTCTGCCACCAATGCAGGACAAGTTCCTAACTGCTAGTAATCATAGCATCCTCATCACTCAGCTTCATCACCATGAAAAGTACCAGTTCTTTATTATATACTTCCCTAGCTTCCTTGGTGTATCAAGCATGAAATCTGACCAGGTTCTGGAATAAAAAGTGAGGGCTCACCATGATGCACTAGTGCCAATATGCTACAGTTGACCAGTGGAACCCTGTAGTGAGCACCATTGTTAAATTCTTGGCAATATGGTTTGAAGTCAATGAGCTTATTGCACAGCATATTAGCCACTGAGCAATATAACTAAATGATATGCAGATCACCAACTCTTAATAAAAACTGCTATATATATATGGAGCAATCACCCAAATTGACACTTTTATTGTAATATTAAAATGAAGAACAAATCTGCAGACTATAAGAAAACACCACTCTCTTTCTTTTGATCACCTCTTATCTCAGTATTCTAGGTTGATTCCACCTTTCTACTTAGTAATCTCCTATTTGTTTTCTTTTTAGAGTTTTTGTCTATCTCAAGGTTTGGCAAGTTTCCTCAATTTACCAACTATTGTTACATAGATCAATTTGCTTGATATTAATATAACTTTCTGCTCAATCTTGAGGCTCACCCCAAATCTAATTTCTGATCCACTGAAATGTGTAACTTTTTGTCCAGTAATATCAATTTCTCGACATCATTAATAAAAGTATACCAGTTTATTACATTATAAATCAACTTGAGAGACCCCAACCCCCCCCCCCAAAAAAACAGCACCCTGAGCTTAAAAGGGTGGCCCAACAAAGAGGCGTTCAAATCTCATGACCTAGCTGCAGGTGTTGAAGATGAGCTCACATCAGCACAGCCTTAGGGCTGTGCCTCCACTATGCTCTGAGCCCCATTTACCTTTAGAAAAGTATCATTTGTTCTACTAAAACTAAAAGCTTTGCTGTTGCCCTCATGCTCTGTGAGCCAACTTACTACTATCAAAATATAACTTTGAGTAATACTCTAAGGTTCAAAATGCTTATGATATTATGGTATAGTACTATAAACTATCATTTGTGACACTTAGTCTAACAGCTTTGCTGTTATCCTTATGGGTGGGGAAATAGTAACATAATCTATATATATAAAAATGAATGTATGTGTGTATGTATGTCCCAAATGCATTCCTATACCATTCATCCAATTGTGATGAAACTTTGGTGAGTTGTTGTGTGCATGCCTGAGAAGGTTTGTGAATTTTAAAAAATATTATTTTAATAATAAAATAAAAAGTTTTATATGTAACAAGTGAAAATCCTATATATACTTTGATGGTATTCGCTATATTGTTACAGCTGAGCAGTTTAAATTTGTTTGATTTGATATTTTATATGGTTTTGTTAAGAGGTTAGTGGTCATTTGGCTAATTAGTAAGTTAATTTAAATCAAGACTTTGAATAAAAATTCCAATTGATTTTAAAAATACCTCCTCTAGCAATATCAGCTCAGCTTTAGGCTCTAAACTTCAACTCTATAAAAGGTCAGTTGTTTGAATCCTGGCGTAATCACTTTTTATATACTTTTCTTAAACTCACTGTCAATTCTCTGTCAGTCTGTAATTAAATCTTACGAGCTCTATTTCAGACACTTATTGTCAATAAAAAATTATTAAATTTGGCACACTTATGTATCTTCAATGACAATACAATAATCCATCAAAAATTTTAATTTTCATGTGCTAAAAAAAAGTTTTATATGTATCAAGTAAAAACATATATATTTTCGATGGTAGTCAGTATATAGTTATGGCTGAGCAGTTAGATATTCAGTTGATTTAATATTTTAAATGGTTTTGTTAAGTGGTTAGTGGTTATTTGGGTATTTATTAGCTCTAAATCGTGCAAAAGTTGAATTTAAGCAATTACATAGGTACGACTGATGAAAAGTCGCTCCGACTGACTTGATATCGAAGTTAAATAATAATAATGAGGGTTAGATGGGTCCGACTTACAAAAAATCGCTTGAAAGTGACTTTTTGGTTGCAAAAACACACTTTTTGCACGATTTACATGCTTTCGAGTGACAAAAATGCACTTTTTAGCTCTAAATCGTGCAAAAAGTGATAAATTTAGAATGATTTACACAGTTTCGTGTCGCTTTAAGTGATTTAGTGAGAGTTAAGTCCGATCGAGATTTAAGCAATTTGGATTCGTATTCGACATTTCCCAAAAAGGAAGGTTTTGCGTTTCAAAGTGACTTTTGTGTTTACAGCTCCGATTTGTAGGGTATTTTATACTATGTAGAGGGGTATGTCTACCCTCTACAATAGTACATAATAGCACAATGACCCTTTACTAGGGGACCATGCCCTGAAATTTTTGGAATGGTATATTGGGCTTATAACTCACTATTAAATAGGCAAGCTGGGTTATTTAAAAACAACCTAAGCACTTTTTGCTTATTAGATTAATGTTTTAACCTTAATCTTGCTTAAAAAGTGTTAAAAAGTGGTTATCAATAGTAACTTTTTGTGGTTTTGTATATACTACAAGGTCTAAAAAGTGAATTCCAACTACTTTTTGATACTTTTAGGTTAGGTTGAGGTTAAAGCATTAGTCAATAGTGTATAATAGCACAATGACCCTATACTAGGGGACCATGCCCCAAAATTTTTGGAATGGTATATTGTGCTTATAGCTCACTATTAAATAGGCAAGCTGGGTTGTTTAAAAACAACCTAAGCACTTTTTGCTTATTAGATTAATGTTTTAACCTTAATCTTGCTTAAAAAGTGTTAAAAAGTGGTTATTGGTAATAACTTTTTGTGGTTTTGTATATACTACAAGGTCTAAAAGTGAATTCCAACTACTTTTTGATACCTTTAGGTTAGGTTGAGGTTAGAGCATTGGTCAATAGTGTGTATTAGCATAAATACCCTTTACTAGGGGACCATGCCCCATTTTTTTGAAATGGTCTATTTGGCTAATACTCACTATTAAATAGGCAAACTGGGTTGTTTTTTAACAACCTAAGCACTTTATACTTAAAAGATTAATATTTTAACATTAATCTTGCTTGAAAGTGTTAAAAAATACATACTGATAGTAACTTTTTGTGGATTTGTATACTCTACTAGATCTAAAAAGTGAATTCCAACTACTTTTTAATACTTTTAGGTTAGTTTAGGGTTAGAGCATTAGGCTTTTGAGTATGAAGGCTAAGCATTTTATGCTTAAAGGATTAATGTTTTAACCTTAATCTTGCTTGAAAGTGTTAAAAAGTATATACTGATAGTAACTTTTTGTGGATTTGTATACTCTACTAGATCTAAAAAGTGAATTCCAACTACTTTTTAATACTTTTAGGTTAGTTTAGGGTTAGAGCATTAGGCTTTTGAGTATGAAGGCTATGCATTTTATGCTTGAAAAATTAATGTTTTAACCTTAATCTTGCTTAAAAGTGTTAAAAAGTATATACTGATAGTAACTTTTTGTGGTTTTGTATACTCTACTAGATCTAAAAAGGTGAATTCAATCTACTTTTAAATACTTTTAGGTTAGTTTAGGATGAAAGCATTAGTCTTTTGAGTATGAAGGTAAAGTTGTGAAGAGTATATATATTCTTTGCTCTATAGGTTTTATTTTTAGGTTGATTTGCTTTTTTAATTACTTTTTATCATTTAATTTAAATCTAAATAACTGTTTATTCTAGGTAAGCTGACCAGGGGACAGATATTACTGAAAAGAGAATAATTAGCCATCCTATTGAAGCAAGGTAAAGTTCATTAGCTCTGATAGGTCTGGACCTCATATCTCTAATTTGGTTATTTGTAGCCTAATCTGAATTTTGTGCCTCCCCCACTTTGAGCCTCAATACATTTAAATACTAAGCATTGAGATATTAAGAGTGTTTGCTTCTTGATCCCTCTCAAAACTATTAATTAAAAACCTCATAAAATCAATTATGCCACCCAAATGACAAGCGGTTGGTCAATCTACACCTCAAACACAAAAGAAAAAGGCATCATGAGCTTCAGAAACAGATGAGCAATGGGAAGCAAGACTGGAAACCACTCGAGTATGCAATGCTCAAGCCCGTTCAACTGAAATTGATGAGCAACAGGAAGCAAGACTGGAAACAATCAAGTATGCACTGCTCAAGCCCATTCAACTGAAACAGATGAGCAACAGGAAGCAAGGCTGGAAACCACTTGAGTATGCAATGCTCAATCCAGACAAACACTGCATGCTGATTTAAATCTTGGTGCATTCCACTATGATACCAATTATGATTACAGTCTTCATCCAAGTGTAGTTATTGGGCAAATGGATAAATTATGCATATATTGCAGTGCCCTCAAATTTAAGAATGAAACCATCAGGAATGTGCTGTGCAGGTGGAAAAGTGAAATTACCAGAATTACATTTACCACCCAAACCATTATCAACATTGGTATCAGGTGACACAAGCCAATCAAAACATTTCTTGGCAAACATATGCAAGTACAATTCATATTTCCAAATGACATCATTTGGTGCAACAAATATTGTGCATGAGAATTATATGCCAACATTCAAAGTGCAAGGGCAAATTTATCATCATGCAGGATCACTACTACCACTTTCTAATGCAGATCATAAATTTCTTCAAATTTATTTCATGGGAAACACTGATGAACAAATCAATCAATGTTGTCAATTCAATACAGGAACTAAATGAGAAATTGTTGCTGCATTACAAATTTTATTTGATCAGCACAATGAATTAGTCCAATTGTTCAGAACTGCCCTTGAACAAATGCCATCTGATGACTACAAAGTTGTAGTTAGAGCAGACAAAACACCTGTCAGGCAACATGAAAGACAGTACAATGCACCTACAATTGATGAAGTAGCAATAATTATAGTTGGTGAAGAATTTAACTCATGTGATATAATTCTTCATCGTAAAAATGGTGATGTTTGGCGAGTCTCAGAAACTCATCACTCATATGATAGATTACAATATCCAATTTTATTTTGGCAAGGAGAAGATTGATATCATTTCAATATTAAATTGAGAAATCCACAAACAAATGAGGAAACAAATAAGAAAGTCAGTGCCATGGATTACTATTCATATCAATTGATGATTTGTGAAAATGCTGAAAATCATATCTTGAAATGTTGACAATTGTTCCATCAATACATTGTCAATATGTATACAAAAATTGAAACTGAATGACTCCTCTACATTCAATTAAATCAAACTAAATTGCATTCTGAAGAGTATATTCATTTACGTGATGCAGTTGTTAATGATGGCAATGTGAATCCCAATAATTTGGGAAAAATGTTCAAACTATCAGCCACATTTACAGGGAGTCCACGCCATATGCATGAATATGCACAAGATGCAATGACATATGTTCGTGCATATGGCTTCCCAGATTTGTTTATTATATTCACATGCAATCCTATGTGGGATGAAATAAAAGAACTTTTGTTAACTGGACAATTAACATCAGATCATTATGATATTTCTGCATGTGTGTTCAAACAAAAAATGAAATCTTTAATGGATTTCATTGTCAAGAATCATGTTTTTGGAGAGACACGTTGTTGGATATATTCTGTTGAATGGCAAATAAGAGGATTGCCACATGCACACATTTTGATTTGGTTGATTGAAAAAGTCACACCAGATCAAATTGGTCAAGTTATCTCAGCAGAAATACCAGATGTCAACATTGATCCAAACTTATTTGAAGTTGTCACCAAAAACATGATACATGGTCCATGTGGCTTACTAAATAACAATTCACCATGCATGTCTGATGGGAAATGCACAAAACAATACCCAAGAGACTTACTTGCTGATACTATCACTGGTAATGATAGATATCCACCCTATTGTCGATGATCAACTGAAGATGGTGGCAAATCCATCCCTTTAAAAAGTATGAAACAATGATGTTGAAGTTGATAATCATTGGATAATACCTTATTCACCATTACTCTCAAAAACATTCAAAGCACACATCAATGTTGAGTATTGCAACTTGGTGAATTCAATCAAATACATTTGCAAATATGTCAACAAAGGAAGTGATATGGCAGTTTTTGGAGTGGGAAATGAAACTGCATCTATCAATGAAATTGACCAATATCAACTGGGATGCTACATTAGTAGCAATGAAGCAGTATGGCACATTTTATCATTTTCTATCCATGAACAATATCCAACAGTTACTCATTTGGCAGTGCACCTTGAAAATGGAAAGCACATGTACTTCACAACAGAAAATGCACGTGCAAGAGCATTGTCACCACTGCAAACATTAACTGCATTTTTCTCACTGTGTGGGGATGATATGTTTGCAAAGATACTACTTTGCTCTGAAGTGCCAACATAATACACATGGAATGCATCAGCAAAAAGTTTCAATGTCGCAAACAAGGCAAAGGAGTTGAAGGATATCCCAACTTATATTCAGCTGCTGCATTAGGCCATCTGTACACTGTTCACCCAAACAATGCAGAATGCTTTTACTTACAATTACTGTTTTTAATTTATTGCGGGGAAGGCTGACCATGGGACGGACACTTCTGAATATGACTCAGAAGAGACAAAATTAGTACCAGGGAAGGCACCCCAGAGAAGCGATGCTATCTCTTGTTGCCAGCGGGAACGCCACTTATGGGGAGGGGGAGGGAACATGTGATGGGGCCTTAGCCACAATTGAACACGTGTGGAGGAAAGGGTCTGATTTGATGAACCAGACTGGGAACCAGGAGGAGACCAGCTGTCAGCAACGCGATGGGAGGTATCCAAACATCCACGCTTGAAAGTGGTCCACCAAATAAGACTGGAATCAGTGGACAGCTTCTAGGAGGGTGGGGGTGGAGCCTGCGATGGCATCTAAGACAATCGTGTGGATGGTCCACATGGCAATTGCGACCACCAAAGCATGGAGGGAGGGTGGAAGGGAGGAGGCCATTGATAGAGCAAAAATATCTCTTGACAGACTGAAGGGATGCATTTGATCCTGGCCCAGCAGACGTTGAACTTCGCGCCATATCACTTTAGAGGTAGGGCACTTCTCCAGGCAGTGGAACAGCGTTCCATACTGGCCACACATGACACAGGATGAGTGTAAAGCGTTAGAGCGCTCAGCTGTATGATACACCCGCCTCAGGCAGCGCCACAGATGGGAGCGGACTTGAGGCTGCAACAGAGGATGGTGTGCATATTTCCAGATAGTTTTTTGGGTCTCAATGGAGTAAGGGATGTCCATCATGTCCAGGTAGTCCACCCTGGATAGGACATGGGGCCATGTTGGGATCACGCCATCTTGGATGGGTAGCCCCTGTACCTCTTGTGTGAACTGAGGAGAGGGGCGGCCTCTCTGGGCTGTGTGTCCACTAATACAAATTCTCCACTCAGCGCTCTGCATGGAGAGGAGGATTCGTTTGTAGTGGGTTTTAGTCCCGTGAGGGCCTGTGGCCGATGTGTGTGAAGCAAGGTATTTTATCAGGGAGTGGGGGTTCAATGGGTTGTTGAGGCCCAAGGCTCAGGAGAAGTTGGAGCAGGCCGCGCGGGACCAGTGTTGGGAGGGGAGCATAGGGGCGGTGACGGCCGCTATCCAGGTACCCAAGATATTGGCCACATGGGCTCTGAAGTTGAGCAGACCCATGCCACCATGGTGATGAGGGCCAAACATGACCTCTAGCCATACTGGTGGAGGGTGGCCTGACCAAAGCCATCCTTACAGCAGGGCATACAAAGATTTGAAGAAGTTTGGGGAAAAGGGGATGGCGTGGGCTCCAAACAAGACTTTGGAGAGGAGCATGGAGTTGGCTAAAACAACTCTGCCAGTAAGGGAGGTAGGGTGGTCTTTGAGAGAGGCGATTTGCTTCGTCACGTTGTCCAGAATATGGCTCTCCATTACTGCTGATGCATATCCGCCTGCCTCCATCCACACGCCCAGATGGCGTACTGGTCCTATGGTAGGGCGTAGCACGAAGGGGAGCACCAGTGGGGCGGTGTGTGTTAAGCTGGTAGGGCGAGGATGTGGGCGAGCAGATGGGCCGGGTTGGGAACTAATTGCTGGGGCCCAGCAGTTCTGAGACCGACCAAGGAGGATGATTTCAGTTTTGGAAGCGTTCAGTGCCACGTTACTTACCCAGGAATACTCCTGGATGAGAACTTCAAGCGTGCATGCATCTTGATTATTAGACACCCCAACCACACAATCATCTGCAAACGCCATCATCTTGACTGGGGCTAGGCCTGGCACATGGACCCCAGTGAGTTGGGCATTCACATTTCGCAGTAGTGGGTCAAGGCTGAAGTTGTATAAGAGTGGGCTCAGGGGGTCCCCTTGTCGCAGGCCCCTTTGAGGGCAGACTACTTCCATTAGGAAGCCAGGGCCACATACTGCCATTGTTGCAGATTCCGTGAGCAGCATCACCCAGTTGATGAAGTGAGGGGGTAAGCGGAATTGATGGAGGCAGGCCCTGAGGTATTCCCAATTTACTCTATCATAGGCCTTCTGTTGGTCCAAGAATACAAGTGTCCCAGAGGCTGTGGACTGACATGCATTAGCCACAGAGTGCACATTATCCCAAATTGACCTTCTGGGTATGAAACCGAATTGTTCTGGGGAGATGGTGGCAGATGCTACAGTCCCTAAATGGTTAGCCATGATTTTTATTAAAATTTTAGTGTCTGTGTTAGTTAAAGAAAGGGGCGCCAGTTGGCTAAGTCTAGCTTATCCCCTTTCTTGAAGAGTGTGATGGTAAAGGCCTCATGTCCTCCTGGTAGGAGGCGCGTTTCCAACAGGCTTTGGTTAAGTGAGGCGAGCAGCAATGGGGATATATATTTGAAATACTTTTTGTAGAATTCATATGGAATGCCATCTGGGCCTGGGCATTTTTGGTTTGGTGTACCACAAATGGCTGTTCATAATTCATTCGGAGTAATCAAATTCAAAATTTCTGGGTATCAGAAAATGGTGTGGATGTAGGCTCAGTCAAGAAATTCTGCCATTTTGGCTGGCTGAATTGGATCAGATTAGTACAACTCGGAGTAATACTTTTGTGTGTTGATTGCCACTTCAGCTGGTGTATCTGCAATGGAATCATCTGATCTTCACACCTGTATGCTTGCCACGCTCTGGCGTGGTGCAAAATTTTTTTAAAGAAATGTGCGGTGCACTTGTCACCTTTTGTGATGCATTTGGCCCTGTACTGAACACAAACCTGATGTTTGTGTTGCCTTTTGAGTGTGTTGAGGTGGGCGGCTGCCTCTGCCCACTTCTGGCCCCATGCAGAGCTGTATCCTGTAGCTGGGATATTGGACTCCAGGTGTGCCAATTCTGCCAGGGCATGCAAAATGACCACCGATGTGGCTCATGAGCATCTGGAGGAGAGGTGGCAAGAGTGGCGGATGGTATCATCTTTTAAAGTTGCCCATGTGGAAATGGGGTCCACGCAAAATGGTGCAACAAACTCTTTTGCCAAAGTTGCTGATTCCACCCACATGGAAAATCCTGGTGACGTGAGCTTGGAAGGGCGGATTTTGCACCAATGTGGGGCCTTAGCAGCTGTGACAGGTAGGTGGTAGGTTATCGAGACCAGTCAATGGTCAGAGAATTCTATTTTTGTTGTTTTAAATTGGGATATGTAGGGTTGGAATTTCGCTGGCGTAAGGATAAGGTCGATGTGGGACATGGACCTTAATTGGCCATTGTGGACGTGGGGGTGCATCATGTTCTCGAGCAGTGGGGCTTGCTGCAGCTGCGCATCCATTGACCCAAAAGTGGCCTTTAGAACGCGAAGTTTAATGTGGCCCTGGGGGTGTGGGAGGAGGAAGGCTACCAGTCCGTTGGAGTGTTTAGCCAGTAGTTCATATCGCCAACTATGAAAGGGTCTGGGGGTAGTGGGAGGGATTTGACTGATGAGAAAAATTCCTGACGCTCTCATGCACAGATTGGGGCATAGATGTTGATGATAGCGTGTACCATGTCAGCCCACAAGAAGGTGACAATGAGGACTTGGCCCTTGAGGAAGGTTTCTGATGATAAAAATTTGAAAAAATTATTTTTCCAAATTAGTACCCCACAGTGCTCTGACCAGAAGGATAGGGATGGGAGAAGCATTGTTTTCCAAGCTTCCTCGGAACCTCATGGACAGTGGGATTCCTGGATGGCCAGGATATCCACAGGTAAATTTTGTTGTAAAAAACTCAGTTTCCTAGCCCAGGATGGGGAGGCCATGAGTCCGGCGATATTTAATGTCCCTAAAAGTGAAGGTTTCCCCCATCGCACCTTAGGTGTGAGGGGGTGGGCACCTGGGCCCACCAGCCTCCTCTAGATCCCCATGGGCCTTCACAGCAGCATGGGTGTTAGCAGCAACGCTATCAGAATTTTTGTCAATTTTTGTGGAAAGAGTTGCATTGGCTTTAGCCTTTGCTTTTTATTTCCCCAATGTAGGACAAATTTTTGTGTGTGGATGAGTTTGGTGCACCGTTGAGCGGGTTAAAAAATTTTCAGTTGGGATGGGTCTCAAGTCAGTTTCAACTGGAGCTTGGGTGCAACAATTGGGTGAGATCGAGTCCCCCATTGGATCCTCATATTGAGTGGCCCAATTGGCACAGGCTTCCCAATCTGATTGGTTGATGAATTCCCAAGTTGCTTCCGCCACAAAGGTTTCAATGTCCTCCTGGCGTTGGGAGTGTGGGATAGTGGTGGTGGCTTTGGCCGCTTCTTGGCCACGGCCCTGTGGGCCTGCTTAGCCTTCTTCCACTATCACGGGGAAATAGGTTTTACTAGTAGGTAGCAGCCTTGTGCTCCCCACGGGAAAGCCTCTTTGGTGCTTGCAGTTGGTTCGTAGTGCGCCTCTCCACTGGCCATGGCCACCAAGGGGTGCTCTTGGAATGTGACGCCTTCCTTGGTGGGGCATGCATGTGCCTTATGACCAAATGCATCACAGTGGGTGCAGATGGGGGGCACGCTGTCCACGGTCACCCAGAATGGGTGGGTGGTATGCCCTGCAATATCAATAAAAGCAGAGTGTGGTATCTGGGTTAGGTCCTTTGGGATCTCCTTGGTTGGGGTCAGTACTGCGATGGCTTTGTCAGTGCACAGGTGTGGCATCAGCGTGAAGCATTGCATTTTGAAAGATTTTATTTTGCTGTATATGGCAAGACCATCTTTCAGGTGTTGTTCCAAAATGTCACGTTTTACCGTAGTAGGCAAAAAGTCAAACGTGAGGAAAATTTAGTTTGATTTTGTCCATCTGGTGCGTTTGGTTTTGACAACCTGTTGCCCTTTGGGGAGGTCAACCACTACACACACTGCAGCAGCCTCATCTGCTGCCTCTTTGTTTTCAAAACCTAGGTCCAGCCAACCATGTGACATGGAGTGAGGTGCGACGTACACTGCGGTCAGGAAAATTGTGTGCACATCTTCACAAAATTTTTCCCATAAGGCCATTTGTTGGATGTCCAGAAACATGCGGACTCCAAATTCCACTGACGAAAGTGGCTGGGAGTGTGGCGTGTTGATGTGTTGATGTACTGGTTGAATCATGCTTGCCATGCAAGTATTTCTGGGGAAATAGTGACCACCAGTTTTTTAAAAATTTTGTCTATTCCGCCAGTTTCTCTGGGGCGTTTTCGAATGTTGGAGGCCATGGGCCTTCCACCTGCTCCTCTTACCTTACTTGCCCAACTGCTCCCAGACATGGGCGCAGACTAATCTCCTCTGTGAGATTTATCAAACTAGATTCAGACTTGAATTGAATAGGTTGCAAAAGTGATTGCAACGAGAAAGAAAAGTTACTTACAATTACTGTTAATCAATGTACATGGGCCAACATCAACTCAAGGATTGAGAACAGTAAACGGTCAAGTATGTGCCATTTATCATGAAGCTTGCCAAGATAAATCTTCTTGAAAATGATGCACATTGGGACACTTCACTCGCTGATGCATCAAATACTTCTCACCCACAGCAAATATGCACATTATTTGAAATTATATTGACAACGTGCTTCCCATCTAATCCAAAAGATCTTTGGGAAAAATAAAAAGACTACATGAGTGAAGACATCCTACGTCGTATGTTCACAATGAATTAAAATTCAGACATTCAATTCACACTAAACATGTATAATAAGGCATTGGCTTCAATTGAGGACACATGTTTAACAATTGTTAACAAAGCACTGGTACAATTGGGAATGGCTGCACCAAATTGATCTGCAAATGTCCTTTTTGATCATGATTTACAACAAGAAACCCACTTTGATATTGATTAATTGAGTACATTTGTTCAAATGAATCTTCCAAAATTGGTTCCAGAACAACGCATAGTTTATGACAGAATTATGCATGCAATTATAAGCCAAAGTGGAGGATTGTATTTTCTAGATATGCCTGGAGGCACAGGAAAAACTTTTCTCATTTCACTTATTTTGGCAACCATACGATCACAAAAAATATTGCACTGGCAATTGCATCATCTGGAATTGTGGCAACTCTTTTGGATGGTGGCTGAACAGCGCATTCAGCACTGAAATTGCCATTGAATATGCAAATCACTGAGACACCCACATGCAATATCAAGAAAAATTCTTGAATGGGTAAAGTACTCCAATCATGTCAACTCATTATATGGGATGAATGTACTATGGCACACAAAAAAGCATTGGAAGCACTTCATCGTACACTAAAAGATTTGAGAGGAAATGAACAGCTCTTTGGTGGTGCACTCATTTTATTATCTGGTGATTTTTGACAAATTCTACCAGTTATACCACGTTCAACACCCGCTGATGAACTTAATGCATGTCTCAAATCATCAGTTTTATGGTGACATGTACAGAAATTAACTTTGAAGACCAATATGTGTGTACATCTACAACATGATGCATCAGCTGAATATTTTGCAAAACAATTGTTGGATATTGGGATTGGGAAAATGGCAATCAATGAATCCACACAATGTATCACATTGCCAACAAACTTCTGTAAAATCACAGCAACCACAGATGAATTGATTCACAAAGTTTTCTCAAATATTGCACAGAATTACAAAAATCATCAGTGGCTAAGTTCACGTGCTATACTAGCAGCCAAAAACAATGATGTCAATGCCATCAATTGCAGCATTCAAAATGAAATACCAGGTGAAGTGACAAAATATAAGTCAATTGATACTGTAATGAATCAAGATGAAGTTGTCAATTATCCAACTGAATCTTGAATTCACTTGATTTGCCAGGTATGCTGACGCATGTTTTAACATTAAAAATTGGCGTGCCTATCATTCTTCAGAGAAACATCAATCCACCACAGCTTTGCAATGGTACCAGGTTTTCAGTGAAAAAGATGATGAACAATCTCAATGAAGCTACAATCCTAAATGGAAAATTTAAAGAAGATGTACTGTTGCCATGCATCCCAATGATTCCAGCAGATATTCCATTTGAATTCAGACGTTTGCAGTTTCCAGTGTGACTCGCATTTGCAATGACCATCAACAAAGCACAGGGACAATCACTACAAGTGTGTGGACTAAATTTGAAAAAATCCATGCTTCTCACATGGACAGCTGTATGTGGCCTGCTCACGCGTTGGAAAACCTTTTGATTTATTCATGTATGCACCAGATGAAAAAACAAAAAATATTGTGTATCCAAAAGTGCTTCAATAAACAGAATTAAAAAACAAATACTTTCTATCTTTAAGTGGCATTGAAATGCATGTTGTGTACTCATACTAATATTATCATATTAATTTGAAAACCACGCAAACAAAGTTGTGGGCAACAGCTATTTATTTATAAGAAACCTAATTTAATTTAACTTTATTAATTGAACTAACATTTTCATTATGTACATGAAACTCTGTTGCAAAGCATGGGTATTCTGCTAGTTCTAAGTAAAAACTCAATATATAATTAAGCTTACAAACTCAAGCAAACTTAGCATAATTAATATGTCCAAGTGCCTTAGTACAAATAAAATGTATTTAGTCAAGGATATCTGATTTTAATCAAAGTATAATAAAAATTAAAAAAACTTTTCTCTCTCGTTGAAATCACTTTTGCAACTTATTCAATTCAAATCTGATTCTAGTTTGATAATCTCACAGAGGAGATTAGTCTGCTCCCATGTCATAGAGCAGTTGGCAAGTAAGGTAAGAGGAGCAGGTGGTAGGCCTGCGGCCTCAAACGTTCAAAAACGCCCCAAAGAAACTGGCGGAATAGAAAAAAATAAAAAGCTGGTGGTCACTATTTCCCCAGAAATCCTCACTTGGCAAGCGTGATGCAACCATTACATCAACATGCCACACTCCCAACCACTCTTGTCAGTGGAATATGGAGTCCGTGTGTTTCTGGACATCCAACAAACAGCTTTATGGGAAAAATTTTGTGGGGATGTGCACACTTTTTTCCTGACTGTGGTGTACGTTGCACCTCACTCCATGTCACGCGGTTGGCTAAACCTCAGCTTTGAAAACAAGGAGGCAGCAGATGAAGCTGCTGTGGTGTGAGTAGTGATCAACCTCCCCAAAGGGCAATGGGTCATCGAAACCAAATGCACCAGATGGACAAAATTCAACAAAATTTTCCTCACATTTGACTTTTTGTCTACTACAGTAAAATGTGCCATTTTGGAGCAGCACCTGAAAGATGGTCTCACCGTATATGGCGAAATACAATCTTTTGAGATGCAACGCTTTATGCTGATGCCACACCTGTGCACCAGTAAAGCCATCACAGTTCTGACCCCAACTGAGGAGATTGTGAAGGACTTAACCCAGATCCTGCACTCCATATATCAATATTAAAGGGCATACCACCCACCCTTTCCAGGTAACCGTGGACAGGCACCCCCCATCTGCACCCACTGTGATGCATTTAGCCATAAGGCACATGCATGCCCCACCAAGGAGGGCATCACATTCCAAGAGCACCCCTTGGCGGCCATGGCCAGCGGAGAGGCGCACTACAAACCAACTGTAAGCACCAAAGAGGCTTTCCCGTGGGGAGCACAAGGCTGCTACCTACTGGTAAAACCTATTTCCCCGCAAGAGCAGAAAAAGGCCAAGCAGGCCCACAGGGCTGCGGCCAAGGAAGCGGCCAAAGTCACCACTGCTATCCCACACTCCCAACGCCAGGAGGACACTGAAACCTTCATGGTGGAAGTAACTCAGGAATCCCTCAACCAATCAGATTGGGAAGCCCATGCTAATCGGGCCACCCAATCTGAGGATCTGATGGGTGACTCAATCTCACCCAATCTTTGCAACCAAGCTCTGGTTGAAACTGACTTAGGGTCCAACCTACCTGAAGAAAAATTTTGACCTGATCGTTGGTGCACTGAACTCATCCACACCACAAAAAATTTGTTTGATGTTGGGGAAACAAAAAGCAAAGGCAAAAGCCAACGTGAACCTTTCTGCTAAAATTAACAAAACTACCAATAGTGTTGCTGCAAACACCCATGCTGCCATGAAGGCCCGTGGGGATCTAGAGGAGGCTAGTGAGCCCGGGTGCCCACCCCTCTCACCTAATGTGCAATGGGGAAACCTTCACTTTAGGGACGTTGAATATTGCCAGACTCAAGGCCTCGCCATCCTAGGCTAGGAAACTGAGTTTTTTACAAAAAAATTTACCTGTGAATATTTTGGCCATCCAGGAATCCCACTGTCCATGAGGTTCTGAGGATGCTTGTAAAACAATGCTCCTCCCATCCCTATCCTTTTGGTCAGAGCACTGTGGGGTGCTAATTCAGAAAAACAATTTTTTAAATTTTATCATTGGAATTTTTCCTCAATGTCCGAGTCCTTGTTGTCACTTTCTTGTGGGCTGACGTGGTGCATGCTATCATCAACATCTATGCCCCAATCTGTGCATGAGAGTGTCAGGAATTTTTCTCATTGGTCAAATTACTCTCATTACCCCTAGACCCTTTCATAGTTGGCAACATGAACTGTTGGCTAAACACACCCATGGATCATTGGCCATTCTCCTCCCACGCCCCCCAGGGTCACGTAGAACTTCACGTTCTAAAGGACACCCTTGGGTTAATGGATGCGCTGCTGTGGAAAGCCCCGCTGCTCAAAAACATGATGCACCCCCACATCCACAACGGCCAATTAAGGTCCATGACCTGCATCAACCTTATCCTTACACCTGCAAAATTCCAACCTCACATTTCCCACTTCCAAACAACAAAAATTGAATTCTCCAACCACTGGCTGGTCTCAATAACCTACCACCTACCTGTCACAGTGGCTAAGGCCCCACATTGGTGCAAACTCCGCCCTCCCAAACTTGCATCGCCAGGATTTTCCACTTGGGTGGAATCAGCAACTTTGGCAAAAGAGTTTGTTAAACCGTTTTGCGTGGACCCCATCTCCACATGGTCAACCTTCAAAGAGGATACCATCCACCACTCTTGCCACCTCTCCTCCTGACGCTCATGAGCCATACCAGTCATCATTTCGTGCACTCTGGCAGAGTTGGCATACCTGGAGTCCAACATCCCAGCTACAGGCTACAGCCCTGCATGGGGCCAGAAGTGGGTGGAGGCAGCTGCCCATCCAACGCGCTTGAAAGGCAACACAAACATCAGGTTTGTGTCCAGTACAGGGCCAAATGCATTACAGAGGGTGACAAGTGCACCGCATATTTTTTTAAAAAATTTGCACCACACCAGAGCGTGGCCTGCACACAGGTGCAAAGATTGGATGATTTCATCACGGATACGCCAGCTGAAGTGGAAATCAAAATATAAAAGTATTACTCCAAGTTATACCAATCCAATCCAATTCAGCTGGCCGAAGTGGCAGAATTTTTTGACCAAACCCACATCCACATCGTTTCCCAATACCCAGAAATAATGAATTTGATTACTCCAAATGAACTATGGACAGCCATCCGCGGTGCACCAAATTGGAAATGCCCAGGCCCAGATGGCATTCCATATGAATTTTATAAAAAGTACTTCAAATATATATCCCCACTGCTGCTTGCCTCACTTAACCAGAGCCTTCTGGAAACGCGTCTCCTACCAGGAGGACAAGAGGCCTTCACTGTCACACTCTAAGAAAGGGGACAAGCTAGACTTAGCCAACTGGCGCCTCATTTCTTTAACTAACACGGATACAAAAATTTTAACTAAAATCATGGCTAACCGTTTAGGGATTGCAGCATCTGCCACCATCTCCCCAGAACAACTCGGTTTCATCCCCAGAAGGTCAATTTGGGACAATGTGCACTCTGTGGCTAATGCATGCCAGTCTACAGCCTCTGGGACACTTGTATTCTTGGACCAACAGAAGGCCTATGATAGAGTAAATTGGGAATACCTCAGGGCCTGCCTCCATCAATTCCGCTTACCCCTCGCTTCATCAACTGGGTAATGCTGCTCACAGAATCTGCAACAATGGCAGTGCGTGGCCCTGGCTTCCTAACGGAAGTAGTCCGCCCTCAAAGGGGCTTATTACAAGGGGACCCCCTTAGCCCACTCTTATACAACTTCAGCCTTGACCCACTACTTCGAAACGTGAATGCCCAACTCACTGGGGTCCATGTACCAGGCCAAGCCCCAGTCAAGATGATGGCATTTGCAGATGACTGTGTGGTAGGGGTGTCTAATAATAAAGATGCACGCGCACTTGAAGCTCTCATCCAGGAGTATTCCTAGGTAAGTAATGCTGCACTAAACGCTTCCAAAACTAAAATCATCCTCTTTGGTCGGTATCAAACCTGCTGGGCCCCAGCAACCAGTGCCCAGCCCAGCCCATCTGCTCGCACACGTGCTCGCCCTCCCAGCTCACCCCACACCGCCCCACTATTGCTCCCCTTCATGCCACGCCCTACCATAGGGATAGTCCACCATCTGGGTGTGTGGGTGGAGGCAGGCGGGTATGCATCAGCAGTAATGGAAAGTCTTATTCTAGACAACGTGACAAAGCGCATTGCCTCCCTCAGAGACCACCCTACTTCCCTTACTGGCAGGGTTGTTTTAGCCAACTCTATGCTCCTCACTAAAGTCTGGTTTGGAGCCCACGCCATCCCCTTCTCCCCAAGCTTTTTCAAATCCTTGTATGCCCTTCTGCAAGGATGGCTTTAGTCAGGCCGCCCACCACCAGTATGGCTAGAGGTCATGTTTGGCCCTCATCATCATGGTGGCATGGGCCTGCTTGACTTCAAAGCCCATGCTGCCAAGATCCTGGGCACCTTTATTGTGGCCGTCACCACCCCTACACTCCCCTCCCAACACTGGTCCCGCACAGCCCACTCCAACTTCTCCCGCGCCTTGGGCCTCAACAATCCATTAAACCCCCACTCCCTGATGAAATACCTCGCATCACACACATCGGCCACAGGTCCCCATGGGATAAAAACCCACTACAAACGAATCCTCCTCTCCATGCAGAGCGCTGAGTGGAGAATTTGTATTAGCGAACACACAGCCCAGAGAGGCCGCCCCTCTCCTCAGTTCACACAAGAGGTACAGGGGCTACCCATCCAAGATGGCGTGATCCCAACATGGCCCCATGTCCTATCCAGGGTGGACTACCTGGACATGATGGACATCCCTTACTCCATTGAGACCCAAAAAACTATCTGGAAATACGCACACCATCCTCTGTTGCAGCCTCAAGTCCGCTCCCATCTGTGGCGCTGCCTGAGGCGGGTGTATCATACAGCTGAGCGCTCTAACGCTTTACACTCATCCTGTGTCATGTGTGGCCAGTATGGAACGCTGTTCCACTGCCTGAAGAAGTGCCCTACCTCTAAAGTGATATGGCGCGAAGTTCAACGTCTTCTGGGCCAGGATCAAACACATCCCTTCAGTCTGTCAAGAGATATGTTTGCTCTATCAATGGCCTCCTCCCTTCCACCCTCCCTCCATGCTTTGGTGGTCGCAATTGCCATGTGGACCATCCACACGATTGTCTTAGATGCCATTGCAGGCTCCACCCCCACCCTCCCAGAAGCTGTCCACAGATTCCAGTCTTATTTGGTGGACCACTTTCAGGCGTGGATGTTTGGATACCTCCCACCACATCGCTGACAGCTGGTCTCCTCCTGGTTCCCAGTTTGATTCATCAAATCAGACCCCTTCCTCCACACGTGTTCAATTGTGGCTACAGCCCCTTCACACGTTCCCTCCCCTCCCCATAAGTGGCGTTCCCGCTGGCAATAAGAGATAGCATCGCTTCTCTGAGGGTGCCTTCCCTGTTACTAAGTTTTGTCTCTTTTGGGTCAAATTCAGAAGTTTCCATCCTATGGTCAGCCTTCCTCGCAATAAATTAGAAATATAGTAAAAATTAAACAATATTTTCTATATAAGTCAACCATTAAAAGAGCAAACACTTTAACAATGTTATATTAGAATAAAAGTAATATTAGCTGAATTTAAAAAATAATCATTGATCATGGGTTAATTATTTAGAGGTTTAAAACCTGTGAAAACAAAGCATAGTTAATTTATCACCAATCTATCAACAATAAAATAAACAATAAACATATTATTATATTATAACAGAACAGGTTGAAAAGATCAAAACTTATCTTGAAAACATACTAATAAATGTTAGGATAATAATCTAAAGTAAAAATAAACTCTATGAAATTCTTATTGTTAAAATAAAGTAAAAATATAAAAACTTATCAAGATATTATCAGCAAACATAGACAAGTACATTATTTTATAATAAGAATAATGAAATTACTAAAATATAACAAATAAAAGTCAAAACTTACCTTAAAAAGATGTTTGCAATTATTTTAGTTTATTACAAATGATCATACTGGCAACAAACATCTAGTGAAATAAGTATAATCATCAAAAAACTTACCTTGCCAATCATTTCAAATAATTACATATGATCATACTGAAAACAAATATCTAGTGAAAAATAAGTATAACAATCAAAAAGCTTACCTTGAAATGATAATGACTAGCAAATTTGAGAAAAAATATATAAAAACAATTCAGATCTCAGATGGTTATAGTGGAAACAACATCAAGTGACTTTATTTAATTAATAGCTACAGATAGAAAAACTTTTAATCCCCAAAAAAGTTTACCTTAAGATGAGCTCAAGACACTCTTCAAATTTAGGTATATCATGCTGGGAACAAACACCTAATAAATTATTAACTAAAATTTATTTTTACTGCTAATCTATTAAAGAAAAATACTTAGTGAATTTTTTTGCAAAAATATGTAAAAACCATTAAAATGCTTACCTTTGAGCTGAAATTATAATTTGTAATTTAATTGAGGGTATTATTGCTAAAGTAATCATTACTATTAACTTTTATATTTTTTCTAATTTTTAGGTAAATATCTAAAGTTAGCCAAAAATACCTAAAACATGATAGCTATTAACACTTACCATTTTTAAAAACTGTAAGTAATCACTTCACAGCAATAACTTATACTAAGTGCATTACTAGAGCTTAAATTAGATGTGATTTGGAAATATAACTTATCTTTAGTTTTAATTAACTATTTATAAAAAAGATTAGATTTGACTTACTTGATGTCCCATTATCCTTAAAAAAAGATTAGTATCTATAATTAAAAAACTATTTTAACTTAGTTTTGGAATACTCTGAATAGCTCCAAATGCCTGTTCTAAAAACCTATCCATTTTAACTGGATCAAATAGAAAAACGTATTCAAAGTGGGTTAACCCTAACAAATATACCACACTGAAAACTTTTCCAGACAGTACAGGTTCCAAACTTGTTTTGAATAAAACCTGCACTAGGGTAGGAAGCAAGAATTACCTTTCCAGGACAACCACCCTTAATTTGGATCTAATATAGATCAGTAATAAAACATTTTAAAATAAGGTTATTGTAACAGATCAGGAGGCACCTGATCTGTACATTGCTTTGGATTGGGTGGCATTTGATCTGAATTTTGCTTTAATCCAAAGGGCCTCAAACTTGGGAAAGTCAGAGCTAGTGAAATTTGACATCCTGAAACCAAAATGCATCCATGAAATGATGTCAGGCTTATGCATGGCGTGGATGATGTTCTGGTGGAATATGGAGTCTTTGCAAGCAATGTGCTGGACAGTGTTCAAGAGAGCCTAGCGTGGGAATGCGCTTACTCAAGACTTGTGAAGTGCTATTTAGTGGAGGATGTCATGGCCCTGAAGGGCCAGTTGCATCTTCTAAAAACGGAAAATCAAATAAAAAAGGTCACCTGCTAGTAAAGAATATTCTTTTATTAAAATTATAAAAGAATCGGATTGAAATCATGAGCTCAACCAGTGAGCTTGGCATGGTTTTGGCATCAATATTGGCCCTTTTCTGGTCCTAGACCCTGCTGTTGATGTGCAGCATTGTGAGGACAGTGGTTCAGGAATATGTGGCAATGACAAGGCATGGCGGAAGGGTTCAGGGATGGGCTTCAGCAGGCCTGTCCCTAGTATGGTCATCAACATGGCTCTTACTTCCCAATTTTTTTAGTGTATTGGCGTGAACCCACCCATTACATAAGACGCAACTAAAATACATTTTTGTCAGTTTTGTGGGGGCCTCAAGAAGAGGTAGTGGCACCAGGAGGGGATGAATAGTTTTACCATGTGTTGACAGTGGTGATGGTGAGTTTCTCACTAACATTAATAATAAGAGAGGTGGTCCAAGTATGTAGTGCAAGTCCCATGAAGATGGAAAAGAGCCATGGAAGATCTACATCTCCAAAAGGTCAGGTGGCATTGCCCATGGAAGCTTTGGATAAGATTCACCAAGTGGTAATGCATATTTGTTTTCAGGTGCAGCTGCCTAAGAGACAGGAGGGGAGACCCCTTTCTCACTGCAGATTGCGCAAATTGTGGAGACAATACCCTCAGATCTGGCAGGGTGGATGCAAGAGTTGTTTGAGGAGCAGGGTCGCCTCCCAGGATCCATGGATGAGTGTGTCTATTGGATCAACCAGGCTGAATGTCGGATGGGGTGCAGGACAAAGTGTGGTCAGCTCTGCTGATGGTGTGTCAGAGGTGATGATTGGTTGAAGAATATGGGCGAATCTTCCATCCATTGGCAAAAGCAGCACGAGCCTCAAATTTTCAATCATCACAAATGTTTTAACAGGGGCTGCAAGTGGATATGTTAGCTGCCATGGCGGCTGCTAAAGTTCAGAGTACATTGGTGGAAGAAATTGCGTTGGCGGTGCAGATTTAGAAACAATTGGCCTTGGTGCAAAACTGGTGGAAAATTCTATGTCTCCAGGAAGGGGCCAGTCACCCACAGTGGCTCGTAGAGGTCAAGGAGTTTGCAGGGATCACCCAGGAATTTTGGAAATATTCATGGAGTGGTCCACCAGGGAAAAGGTGAGAAGTCAGAAAGAACAGGAGGTCAAAGACCCAGGAAGAGTTATAGTCTTAGACCTACCTTACCTGCAAATTTGCAATCTGAGAATGCTTTGTACTTTAAATCTACTTTTTTCTTTATCCTTAGTTATTCATTCTTGTGGAGTTATATTTGCAAGGTCAGACGGAGAAGGTGTTAGCCTTAGTGGATACAGGGCTGAGGAAAACTATGTGAAATTCGCCCTGGCAGAACGTTTGAAGTTGGAAATGAAGAGGGGACCTGAGGTGGTGTTTGCTGACGTGTTGAGGAGAGCTCCCTCATGGCGTTTAGATCCTTTGGCAGTTGTTTGGAAGAACCCATTTTGGCTCAAAGAGGGTTTATGTCCAATCAGAAACCTGGCCCATCCTCTGGTATTGGGGATGCAATGGTGGCATCATTTTCAGCCCCAGGTTGATCTGCCGCATAATAATTACTTTTAATCTGCATATGGGGCCTTGGATGAGATGGAAAATGGAGGTTAGTGTGAGGTTCCAAGTGGATGTAGGAACTTGGGTAGAATGCAGGAGGTAGAGTTACCATCCAAATATAGCAACTTTATGGGTGTATTTGGTCCTATCAGGAACTTGCATTTTTCCCCTATGGGTTCTTTTGCATTTTCATTCCAGTTAAAGGAAGAGTTGGAACTTCCCAGGTGATGTCCAGTGTAAAATTTACTTAAGTTGTTATCATCAAGCAACCCAGTAACCTTTTTACTGCAAAGGTTCAGTTTCCTCATGCACTTCATCACGTTGTGTAGTAGAATGTATTATTAATTAATAATATTATGGAGACTATTATCTGTAGTTGAGATTAACTATATTTCAGCTTAACGCTTGGCCAGTAATTCCCATTAGATACTATGGAAGCTGTGCTTGTAGGGATTCATTCCCTATGCTCTTGTCCACCCAACCTTTGTTAAGATACCCCGGTGACAGTCTCTCTCAGCCCAACACACAGTTGGATTCTATCCTGATTGTAATTCTTTTGTCTCTAGATCCCCACTTGTATCTTTACTCTTATCTCTGAGAGTCTTCCAATAATTGCCTTCTGCAATAATATCCTTGAGATAGAGCGACACAATAGAAGCTGATAGTCTAACTATACATCAAATTGATAATATTACTGTAGATAATGTTTTGGTAAATTATAATAATGTTTTTATATTTTAAATTCTAGGGAATTATATAGTGGGGGATTTGGCTGTCTAACCCTTGGTTGA
Source organism: Massospora cicadina (assembly GCA_022478985.1). NCBI lineage: Eukaryota > Fungi > Entomophthoromycota > Entomophthoromycetes > Entomophthorales > Entomophthoraceae > Massospora > Massospora cicadina. The sequence goes on from JAKSZP010001764.1 coordinate 66,985, forward strand.
CACCTCTTTAATGAAATGTCAGCCGTTGCTGTTGAATCACCCATCCTCATCTTTGCAGCAATGGTCTTCCCCATCCTGGCTAGGATTCCGTCATTGGACATCCTCAAGACCTCAAACAGAAAGAGTCAGAAAACGTTTCCCTAATGTTATTCTCTCAATCCAACAAACCAACCATAATTGGTAAGCGACCTGCTTAGGTAATGGAACTTATTACCCATTAGGGCAGGTCATTCACCAGCCAATCAGTTTTCTAGTTGCAGGTGGCATCACTCACCTTGCAACTTGCTATTCATTCACAATCAGTCAGTGATGAAACCCAACTGATCCCAATTAGTACACCTGATAGTTAATCACTATCAGATGCCCCTATTTTGTTGGCAACTCTGCCAGATGAGATCTTAAGTATTCATCTGGATTGATCCCTGATGGATACGACTAGGTGAATATCCCAAAATCCCCCAAATGTAGTTACTCCAAAACTTGGGCCAACCAATTTCTGATTCACTTCGCCTTAGGGAATTTTTTCCTAGTGATACCAGGTAATCTAGCAGGCTGAGAATATTGGCAAAAATTCCAAATTCCGGTATATCCTCTTAACAAATGAGCAAAAGAAGCATTTTGAGGGCCATGTAAAATCTATGTTGGACAAGGGTTTGATCAAGCCTGCTAAGTCACTGGTGGTGTCTCCAATGCTACTGGTGCCAAAAGTGAGTGGCAAACTATGCCCATGCATGGATTTCTGACGTCTGAACAGAGTCACTGATCCTGATCCATATCTGATGCCTTTGTGGAGGATATTCTCCCAATGGTTACTGGTACACCATTTTTACAAAGCTTGACCTCATGGATGCATTCAATAAGGTACTAATGAGACTGTAACATCAGCAATACACAGCATTTAAGTGTCACCTAGGGGTGTATCAGTATCACATGATGCCGTTCAGTCTTAGGAATTCTCTGGCGGTGTTCCAGCGGATGATTAACCATGTCCTTGGAGGCATAATCGGTTGATGCTGTGATGCCTATATGGATGATATTTCAGTGTTTTTGGGTCCTGAGAGGATCACATCTGAGATGTCTGGGAAGTTCTGGGGGCAATTAGCTGGATGGGTCTGAGATTGAAACTTTCCAAGTGTAAATTTTATTGATTATTGGCAATGTTTCTAGGCAATGTAGTTTTCCAGAATGGATTGGGGTATGTATGGATAAGTTGTGCATGGTGTGAGCATGGAAGGCCCCTACTGATCAAATGGGGGTGCAGAGTTTTTTTGGGAACTTTGAACTTCCTACGTTGGTTTGTGCAGAATCTATCCCAAATGGCCTTACCTCTCACGCGCCTAATGTGGGAGGTTCCATTTTTGTGGGGAAGGAAAGAGGAGTAGTCATTCAAATTACTGAAAATAAGCTACTTACCGCGCCTGTGTTGGCCCATCTGGATCCCAGGAGGCCATTTTTGGTGGAAACTGATACCTCAAATTATGGCGTAGGTGTAGTGTTGCTTCAGGAGGGGAAAGATGGGCTGGAACAACCCATGTTTTACTTTAGCCACAAAGTTCCCCTTGCTGAAACAAATTATCCAATATATGATAAAGAATAGCTGGTGGTGATGGTGGCCTTACAGGAATGGCAGCACCACCTGCTCTATGCCCAACACCCTTTTGTTATTTGAACAGACCATAAGGCGTTGGTGTTACTGTGGACCCAGGAAGATGAACCAGCGGCAAGCCAGATGGCATGTGGAACTAGTCCAATATAACTTCTGAGTAGAGTGCAGGCCAGGATTGTCAAATGTCCTAGCAGACTGGTTGAGTTGAGATGAGGGCTTAGTGTATAAGAAGGAGGAACTGGAGGAGCTTAAACAGCCATAATGTTTTGACTGGACCAATTCATGATGATTGAGGGTGGGGAAAGTGATTTGGGTGAAGAAGTCCACCAGAAGCAAATAAGGTCGGAATTTGGCTGGCAACTGAAAGCCAATATGAAGGAGGGATGGCTGTACAAGTGCCATAGGGCCTTCATGAAGAGGCGTGGGGTATTATACCTCAATTTTCACATATGGGTGCCCAACCCATTGTTACAACAGGAGGTAATATGGTTCTTTTATGATCATATGTTGGTGGGTCATCCAGGAGTGGAGAAGATGGTGGAGTTGGTATGATGGGACTATTTATGTCCAGGTTTGCATAAGGATGTCAAGATGTACGTGGGGGAGTGTCTGGTATGCATGAGAGTGAAGACCTCAAGGGAACCGCCATTGGGTAAGTTAAACCCACTGAAGATACCATGTGCGCCATGGAGTTCAATTAGCGTCAATTTCATAATGGGTCTTCCAAAGGTGCAGGGGAAGGATGCGGTTATGGTGGTCATGGATAGACTGACCAAATATGCTGAGTTTTTCCCATGCACTGGGAGTTTTTTGGCAAAGGACGCAGTAAGGGTCTTCATTGATGAAGTGTTCTTTCAGCATGGCCTACCTGAGGAGGTCACTTTGGACCACGTTTCACAATTTATCTTGAAATTCTGGTCAATTTTGCTGAGGAAATTGAAAATCAGGCCTGGTTGGTCCTCAGCGTACCATCCTCAATCTGATGAAAAAATGGAGAGGGTGAATCAGATACTCAAACAGTATCTCTGATGTTACATTTCTGATTGGCAGGATGACTGGGTTTCATGGGTTCAGATGGCCCAGTTTGCTTATAACAATCATTGTTAATATTCAATGGGAATGACACCATTTTTTGCAAATCAAGGTTTCAATCCCAGATCTAATGGGGGATTCATGGGTGGACTGTGCCAGGGCAGATTAGATAGCGCATACCATGGCGGATATTGGGAAGAAGCTATAGGAGAATCTGGACTGGGTGGTGGCTTGGCAGAAGCAACAGACAGATTGAAAAAGAGCGCCAGATCCAGTATTTGAGCCTGGGGACTGGTTAAAGGTGGCAGCTAAGAACTATGCTGTTTCAGTTAAGAGTCATAAGTTGGGACTGAAGTTTTCGGGCCCATATCAGATCATCCAATTGTTTAATTGGGTTGCCTTTGAATTAAGTTTGCCTATAGGTTACAAGGCTCATCCAGTGATTCATGCTTCCAAGTTATGGGCATTCAAGGGAATAGGTCTGGATTGACAAGGTCTGTTAAACTCTAGGGAAGGGGATGTTCTGGAATATGAGGTGGAACGGATATTGGATGTGAGATGGGTGAGGGGCCAGCAGCAACTGATGGTGAGGTGGAAAGGCTATCTGGTGGAGGAGGCGATGTGGCAGATAAAGGAAGACTGTGCACAATGCCCAGGGAAGGTCCAGGAGTTTTGGGCCTCACAGGAGGTGATGTAATGGATTGGGTGGCACCTGATCCATACATTGCTTCAGATCAGGTGGCATTTGATCTGAATGTTGCTTTAATCCAGAGGGCCTCAAACTTGGGAAAGTCAGAGCTAGTGAAATTTGACATCTTAAAACTGAAATGCATCCATGAAATTATGTTGGGCTTACATATGGTATGGATGATGATCTGGTGGGATGTGGAGTCTTTGCAAGCGATGTGCTGGATAGTGTTCAAGAGAGCCTAGCATAAGAAGGAGCTTACTCAAAACTTGTGGAGTACTATTTATTGGAGGATGTCATGGCCTTGAAGGGCCAGTTGCATCTTCTAAAAAAACGGAAAATCAAATAAAAAAGATTGCTTGCTAATAAAGAATATTTTTTATTAAAGATAATAAAAATATTGGATCAGAATCATGAGCTCAACCAGTGAGCTTGGCGTGGCATTGGCGTTGTTCTCAGCCCTTTCCTGGTCCCAGACCCTGCTGTTGATGTGCAGCGTCATGGGGACAGTGGTGCAGGAATACGTTGCAACAACAAGGCATGGTGGAAGGGTTTGAGGATGGGATTCAGCGGGCCTGTCCCTAGTATGGTCATTAACATGGCTCTTACTTTCCAATTCATTTGTAGCGTATTGGTGCAAACCCACCTGTTACAGTTATTTTGATAAGCATAAAGTTTATAGTATTAAAATTTGATAATTGGGTGTTAATACTTACATCAAAACTTAAAACACTAAAACTTAGAACTTTCAGAAATTATAATAGGCTAATGAAAATAATTAAAATATTATACTAAAAAGGGTATCTGATTAGCTGCATATGCTATGAATATGATATGAATATGATTATTTATATGTATAGACTAAAAGTAAATTTTAGATCAAACCTATAACTATTTTAATCAGATTATATTTTTTTAGTACTAGATGGTTAATCAGATTATATTGATTAGATAATAGTAAATTAATGTACAATACAATAAAATTTATCTGGTTGCCTATATATAATATAGGGTAAACCTTAATAATTTTTAGAATCAGATTATATTTTTAATGAATAAAGATTTGGTTTTGCATTGAAAAAGATATATATGGAGACTCTAGTAATATATAGATTTATTAAATCTGATATATATATATATAAATTAAACAAATCTGAAAGCTAATTTTATTCATGATTATTGGAAAATTAGAGAATTTTTTATATTTTAGAATTTCTTTATATAAGATTATAATTAAAATACATCTGATTCTGATAGTCAGTATCATTCATGTTTATTTATTGGAAAATCAGAGAATGTATTTTATATTGAGAATTGAGTTTATATATAACTAGTGGATACCCATGCTTCACTATGGTGTCTATAAAATTTCAGATATTCACTTTATTAATTTAGATTTTCTATAATAGATAAAAAAAACCACTCAGCCAAATCTAATTGATCAATTAAATCAACCAAAAATGCTAATTACTCAGTTAAAAATTAACTGAACTTATCAAAAAATTGAATAACTAATCACCCCTCAAAACTAAACTGTGTCCAATTAATTTGATCAAAAGCCATCAACCACTTGGCCAAATAAAATAACCCTATCAAATCAATCAAATAATACCAAATTTCTACTCAAAACATCTCTATGCATTTAAAATCATCATATATATGTGACATATCTTCCAAACTACTAAATCAACTTCTACTTAACTTGCCAAAAGTATTTTATTAATTAGGGGAACCAAATTAGGCAGGCTTTTAAGATAAATAAACCTAACATCCAGATACTCATGCTTTGCCATGATATTTAAAGTTTATCAGATGATAAGCTTGCACTGACAGCCCGTAGGCTATGCCAACGCTAATCTGGAGCCACTCAGATTAACAGCTTTGCTGTTGCCCTCATGGCTGTAGAGCTGATCCTAACTTTACTTAACCTACTTAAAACTAATCTGATTTTTGTTTAGTTTTGGGAGAGCAATTTGGTGAATTATGAGATAATATTTACCAATTCTCACCCACTCACCTAAATAGATTGAACCTATCAGACTCAAAGGTTTCAGAAGTTAGTCAGTCAAAACATTAGTGAATGTGTTTTAAGTAGATTTTACTAATACTCCAAGTATCTCTGAAGGCATGCTCACCATCAAGGTGGGGGTCATAAAGTAAGATTAAAGCTTTTTTATTCACTACAAAATAAACTTTGGGGTCAAAAATTACCTTTAAGCAATCTGATTGCCTAATTTGGGGTTAGCATCGCTAAAAGCAAACCAATTTATGAATCATAAATCAACTTGAGAGGCCCCTAAACCCCCAAAACAGCACCCCAAGCTTAAAATGATTCCCCAAGAAAACGTGTGCCAAATGAATTACCTAGCCCAAGGCATTGAAGGATGACTGAGTTGGCATTGCACACCAATGCCCCTAACTGAGATAGCAAATAGCAAGGTGGTTCATGGCATTCCTGGCCTATCATATGCCATGCGTGGAAGTTTTCAGGGTTTTATCCTTCTTTTTCATTAGTTCAAATCCTATTATTGGTGCAGTTTTGTCCTCAGGTTGGCCCACCTCAAATAAAATCTAAAATTAAATAAATTTAGGTTAACCAGCTCACCAGCCATGAGGGCAACAGCAAAGCTGTTAGTCTGAGTGGCTCAAGAATAGTGCTAGCACAGCCTTTAGGCTGCCAGCACAAGCTCATAAATGAACCCAAGCAACGCCAGGTAACTGCGCTTATGGATATATAACCTGATAGTTGGATAAAGAACCAAAGTATCTATTTATCTAACTGGAGGAGTCATTGCAATCATGGCAAGGATTAATTTAGAGTGGATGCAAATAATTGTTATATATAACCTTTTCAATGATTTGATGCATATGTGTCTAAAAAAGGGGGTATGTAAATCTAAAAACGCATATATGTGTCCAAAAAAAATTTACATAGATTTATTTTAAAATTTATCAAATATCCATGTTACGGCCAAGGGCCAAAATGGATACAAAAAATGATTTAGAGCTTTTACCTTATGGTAAAAAGCTCAAGTGCATGATATATGTCTTTCACCCACCAGGTAAGTATACCATTATTATTGGTAATGACTAACTGATTGTTCATACTGTGCCAATGTTGTGCCTTTCTAGAAAGTAAAATACATTATCATGCTCTTAAGATTTTGAATTTGGTAAAGGATACTTTATCTTTTTCAGATATTTAAGGGTGTGTCAAGTAATAAAGTAACTAATAAAAACATAGGACATATATCATGCCAATATATATAATATCAATCAGTTGGTTTAATTGGCCAATCTATAATAAAATTACTGATCGCCATCTACTTAATAAAAAAATTTCATTGACTGATGTACTGACTGACTGACCTCTGAAACCTTTGAGTCTGATAGGTTCAATCTATTTGGGTGAGTGGGTGAGAATTGACAAATCTTATAGAATTTGAAATTATCAAGCCTGATGGGTTCAATCTATTTGGGTGATTGGGTGAAGATTGACAAATATTGTTGAATAATTCACCAAATTGCTCACCTGAAGCTAATTGAGTCTAATAATTTTAATCTATTTGGGTGAGTGGATGAGAATTGGCAAATAAGATCAAATCTGAAACTATCAAGTATGATAGGTTTAATCTATTGAGGTGAGTGGGTGAGAATTGGCTAATATTATCTAATAATTCACCAAATTGCTCACCTGAAACTCAACAAAAATCAGTATTAGAGTCAAGTAGATTAAGTAGTTAGGATAATCAGCTCACCAGCCACAAGGGCAACAGCAAAGCTGTTAGTCCAAGTGGCTCGAGAGTAGCATTGGCACAGCCTATAGGCTACAATGTGAGCTTATCATCTGATAAACTTTAAATACTGTAGTGAAGCATGGGTATCTGGATGTTAGGTTTATATACCATTTCTCTCTCAATTTCAACATTTTATTATTCAATTTCAATATTTTACAAATCAATTTCAACATTTTTAGGACATGGCACAACATAAATTTTAGATTTACTTATGACCTATAAAAAAGATGAAGTCACACTTATTTTATGGTAAAGTTTTCTTATTAATTATATGATTGTAAAAGCCATGATACTATTTTGGAATTAATTAAAATGATGACAAATAAAGATTGACATAATCTTAATGTTAATAAGCACTAAACATTTAATAAAATTTATTGATGTACATAAGGTAGTTCTGCAGCACAATTAGTAATTTTTTCTAAAAATCAGTTTAAAATAACCTGTGCTATCTTCCTCTGTTACAGTTGCAGCTTCTTCAATTATCAACTCTGATAAAAGACCAGATGCCCCACCTCTCAGTCTCAATCTAATGCCATTTTTTATTTTTGAAAAGGCATTTTCTATTGGATTTAGCATGTAGGAATATGGAGAAAAGAATTTAAAGTCATAATTAAATATAGCAACAATTCTTTCAATGTCAGCTCTTCAGTGTATTCTAGCATTATCTAGTATGAGACACATTCCTTGCAAGCATTTTTCATTGTAAAGATAAGAACAAAGATCATTAAGATATTCCACAAATAAATCACCATTTACTGTTGAATTAGCAATGGTTTTACAATATTGAAGGCCATCAATTGTCATACTAGCTATTAAAGACACTGATCTTCCTCTAATGGCAGGAACAGTCACAATGGCATGCATTTTTATTATTGATCTTCCTTGCATCCATTTTAAATGCAAATTGAAGGAAGATTTGTCAATAAAGACTGCTTTTGAATAATCCTTATTAAAGTAATTGTTAAACCATAGGGCATATTCTTTTCTTACAGCAATAGTGTGGGGAAGATTAACTCTATCTAATTTACAATGAGTTAGTTTTAAATTTATTTGCAGTTCTTGCAAGTGCTGATCAATACTTGAGATTGAAATTGTAAAATTCTCCTCTTCAGCTTCTAATTTCTCTTTAATCTCCTTTAATGTAATCTGAGGATTATAAGTAATCAGACTTTTGATTTTGTTCACTCAAATTTCAGTATGAGTACTTCTTACGCTTCCTCCTTTGGCTTTTTTATCAGTGATGCCATCATTTTTGTACACTGAAGAAATTGTTTGGGCAGTATTATAGTTGATCCCTAATATTTCCGCTTCTTCCTTTATGGTCTCACCTTGCTCATGGATTAAATGTACTAGGCTTTTTTATTTAGTATTATTAACTTGATCATAATACATCCTTTCTACAACACCAATGTTTTTTAGTACTAGATGGTTACAACACCAATGTTTTCTTTTTTTAGTACTAGATGGTCAACACCAATGTTTTCTTCGCTTTCATTTTTATAATCACTGATGGAAGACATGTGGGTAGATTATTTTATAAAATTTGATTGAATAGTAATTTTAAGCTTTTTATATTTATCTTCAAAAAATTATTGAAAAAACCTTTTTAATTTGTGTTGAAATTGAATAATAAAATGTTAAAATTGATTTGTAAAATGTTGAAATTGAATAATAAAATGGTGAAATTGATTTGTAAAATGTTGAAATTGAATAATAAAATGTTGAAATTGAGAGAGAAATGGTATATATTTTAAAAACCTGCCTAATTTGGTTCACCTAATTAATAAAATACTTTTGGCAAGTTAAGTAGAAGTTGATTTAGTAGTTTGGAAGACATGTCACATACTCAATGATTTTAAGTATAAAGAGGTGTTTCGGGTAGCAGTTTGGTGTTATTTGATTGATTCGATAGGTTTTTTTGTTTGGCCGAGTGGTTGATGGCTTTTGTTCGAATCAATAGGAACCAGTTTAGTTTTGAGGGGTGATTAGTTATTGGTTGATTTGATAAGTTCAGTTAGGTTTACCTGAGTGGTTGGTGGTTTTTGGTTGATTTGATTGAGCAGATAGATTTGGCTGAGTGGTTTTGTTTATCTATAACTAGCGGAGTTACCCGTGCTTCGCTACGGTTTCTATAAAATTTCAGGTGATTCGAATTGATTAATATAGATTTTATATATAGTTAAGCAATAATTACTCGGCCAAATCTAATTGCTCAATCGAAGCAACCAAAACCACCAACCACTCAGCTAAAACTTACTGAACTTATCAAATCAACCAATTACTAATCACCCCCAAAGCTAAATTGTATCCTGTCGATTCGACCAAAAACCATCAACCCACTCGGCCAAGGAAAATAAATTATCAAATCAATCAAATTATAAA